>JTDE01003545.1:42923-54178 GCA_014338405.1 Paragonimus skrjabini miyazakii
TTTACTCGTATTTCAAAGTTTTCATTATATTTTATTGGCAAAACAAACTTTTCGTTTACTATCAACATACCAACTTGACACAGAATTTTCATAATTTCAACAGGAGAAGCCCAAGTAAGGCTTGAAGACCAGTTACGAACAGACATGGTTATTGTGATCCGGTTGTATTGGCGTTTCACTGCTCGGCTGTAACCATCCTTTACGCCCGAAGGTAAATTGGAGTAGCGAGTTACTGTCATGTCTCAAGCAAGCAACTTAAGACATAAAATCGTAGAAGTTTTGAGGCTTTCACGAACCATACTTAAATATCGCATTATATTTTAGTGGCGGAATTGATGGAAGTAAAGAATGGATATATCGGCTAGCTGAATCAGATCAATGATAAAAACACAGGACACTTATAAGTGATCTTTGCTTACATAATGTAGACTGTAAAGCTTCCGTGATTGAAGGTCTTCACTTACCCATTTTGAACAAGGTCAGGTTCCTACTTCAGTTTTCTAGTGGATATGGCGTGTGCTTATAACTGAAGATGACACCGAACTCACCGTAACCATCACTACACATAATCGAAATCGTCTAGTATCGCATAGTGGAGTTCGTTTTAGCCTTACACTGGACTTTTGTGTCTAAGCATGGCTGTGGAGATAGAAACTTGATAAAGTAAGTTTCGACAGTCGCCTGCGTTTCTGAAAAGAACTTGGACTCAACGCTTAAGATGATCTTCCCAAGTGTGCACAGTCGTCACATACTGACTCCAGTTTCAGACGGGCAAAATTACCGTGCAACTTTTTTAAGAAAACACAGATGACTGCCGGAATGTCTTTCGCCGCCAAAACTATCAATCCGTCTTTCAACGTCTATTTTTAACTTGACCATAGTTCCGAAATAAAGCAGCTGTAAATCATAATTACCCAAAGCTCACTTTCTTCTGCGCCCAAAAAGTTACGTCCCATTTTCCTGGTATCTGCAGATGATGGCAAACAAGTGAATGAACAGCCTCGATTTGACAGTTAAAAAATACATCCGACAAACCCTCTAAAGTAACCGAAACATTACTATTGAATACAATGAAGAAGTACCAGTTGTTCAGTATCAGCAGTCATTATTAATTAGCTAAGTCTTTTCTTAATGTGTTGGCAAACGCTAGGTCAGTATATCGATACATGAACGCTTTCCAATCTTACGATAAGTTAAGAATATGGTTCGACTGTACAAAAAATGATTCTCATAAAACACGCATCACAAATAAAATGGATACTCCTAAAACGTTAATACCGATAACCCCAAAGAAACTCGACACATTTGACAAGCGTTTCCAAATTCCCATAGAATTCATAAGAAGTCAGTTATGCGAACAGTTGTTTTCGGTAATTCTCATCGGGCTTTTACAATTACATAGGGTACATGCGTTTTATATGTGAAAATCAGAGCAAGTCAGATAGATCATTAGAATCATAGACATGGGGCGGATCACGGTCTACTAGAGGGGGATGGGAGTGTTGGTGGATGTGTGGCATTATCACTCGTGCCTACTGTGAGACATGCATTTGGCGGTGTTAAGTGGTTCACGCCTGCTTGGGTTTCAAGTGGGTGTGAGATAGTTGGCCAAGGGAGATGTAGGGCTTGCCCGAACTGTTTTTGGGCACACAGACAGGGGTTGTAGTCTGATGACATTGCCTCGACCATTGATAACAGTCGCAATCCGACATCTCTGGAGTGGGTTTGACGGACCTTGCAAATGACTCGGAAGGCTTCATCCGGCTCAATTTGATGATCAGTGTCAAGTAGATGAGAACCGATTGCACTGGAAATGGGCTTTATCGAACCGTTGCAAAGCCATTCTGGGAGGTTTTCACGAATCCTTTCTGACAGCTGCCTTGTGATTCTCCCGACGTAACCAGCCTGACAACAGCAGGTGAGAGAATAAACACAAAAAGACGAAGAACCTAGGCAAGCTATCTTTGAGGTGTGACACCAGTACCGGGCAGGTATTGAACGATACGATGACCCGTGCTGCAGGATAGGCAGGTTTAATGAGATCGGAGATTTCGACCTGTCTAGGAAGTCCTAATCGCAGGGTTATCGATTGGAGTTAACAGACAGTAACTGTGTCTCCATTTCGAGACGATCGGGCAACCTGATCATTACTCACAAGCCAAAGTGGTTGAGAGTTCACATATGATAATTCCGTCGTGCCTAACGTGAGGTCAATGGCGCAGTGGTAAACACGGTTGCCTCATGAACTGAATGTCCGTGGTTCAAGTCCCGGCAGTGGCGATGATATGCACTACTGACGAGCTCTAATGAGAGCGAAACTCGAGTCTAGTGCTTCTTTTCGAAAGGGGCCGACTGGATAGTCTATGGGAATGCGACAGCTGCGATCAATTGTGGGTGATATTCAAATTGAAATAAAACCAAATCCCCGACTGCTCATCAGTAAACTATGTCGATGCCAGGCCTATGCATGCTGTATATCCAAATAATTGTTTCAAGTAACTTTACGGTTCCCCAATTCTGTTGTTTGACACTAATAACATGACGTTTGTTTATTCCGCCTAGTAGTTCGCTGGCAATTATTCTTCAGCTTCGCTAACAACGTAAGACAACTTACAGAGCAAAATACTTTGGACTTCGAGACGGTTTAGGTGCAATGTCCAGAAATGTCATACCGTACTCATCTAGAAAAGATGTCAGCAATGGACTGCTGGAAAAGTTGTCCGTAGTGATAATATACCCCCTATTTTGCAAAACATACATAGACTGAAGTATTCTGTTATCGGACAAGGGGCATCCCACCCGTGTTTCTAGCTCGACCAAACCAAGATACGGCAACATGTTAGACACATTCTGATTTATTCTCAAGAATCCGCCAAAGTTAAATACAATGATTATAGAGTCTGTTGGGCATATGTATAACCGATATTTGTCAGCGTTTTGGTTATATTAACCGTTCACCTGCACTCAAAGAAACCTAAGGTTTGTAGTTATCTTTGTGGTTAGAAGTAAAGACCTCAATAACCTCACCCGACTCAGTCGGCCCTATTATCGAAAGACATGTGCGGTTAAATGACAGTGGGCTTGTTTTCAATATACTTTCTGTTGTCCTCAATAATGACGGTCGGTGTGGCTAACGCTCACCCCCTTAAACACACCCCTAGACGAAAGGTGGGCAGGATCGATTAGTATCGGTCGCCTCAAACATGGCAATTCGGTGCACTCACACATTAGGGCTCCGGTTTTGTTGTTCGTAGACTATCATTATACCCAAAGTATTCGTGAGAAGTCAAGGTTCCGTAATCCTTATCAGCATGACTCATCACAATGCATTTATAGCAGAGTTATCAGAGCAGTCGTTGGGACGGACATTAAAATGACGAGTTATTTGCTTTAGGGGCGTTCGTGTAATAGCGCGAAAACTAATAGTCCGATATTAACCCAATTTAAAACCACAGCGGAACGAAACACTATGGGAAAAAGAGTCGAAACGACAAGACCAACCTGAAAGCTTCATTAGTAAAAAGTCGTCGAGAAGACGATTTCGTCATGTTGAGAGCAGCTTGATCCAAGAATAAATGACAATATAGTGTGACCCCAAAGGTAGTCTGCAAGAGGAGCGGACAACACTAGAACCAACCGCCCCGCGTGTTATAACTAGGACGCATTGTACTAAGATACCGGGCCTGGTAACTAATTCACTCTTACTTAACTCTGACACCACCTCCAGTTCGACATGGCTTTCACAACCAAATGCCACTCATGAAGTGCGACTAGCTGGACGCCCAGGCGTGGTTCATGTTTGCTATGGGGCCAATGGCGTGATGGTCCAGCTCACGCAATTCATCATATGTGTGACCCCATGACAAGTGGTTTTCATGGTATGGGTAAGCCTTTGATCCAGCAGTGGAATAAGGAAGACGTTATGGATCGGGAGTGTTATTCGACTTATTCTGACTCATTTGTGTCTCATTAGTAATCATCTGTGTCTACCATAATTTCTTGATACAGTGGATCCTCGCCATTACGCGGTATTCAAACACCAGGTTTACATAATGACCCAACAACACAGCGCTGGAGGTTTCCAGACCTTGATCAGCACACACGTGCAGTCAGTATAGATTAGCCACAGAAAATCAATCATATGAATTTTAAAGAAGTGTTGGTTCGTTCTGTGTGGCTAAACGCCATAGTATACAGATAACGTGAATAGGCGCTACGTCCGCAGAATAGTATCATCCGTTGTGGCAAAGTTTTTGCCGGAAAAATAATAACTACTTGACTGAAAATTGTTGGTCATTCTTCAGTGATTTGACAGAGTACTGTAGCTTTCTAGATAATCATAGATCTCAAATAAGGTACAAATTGGTTCGACTTAATCCGAAAATATGACTTGAATCAGTGTTGGTAGTAGTCTTATGGCATACTAGCTATGCTATGCCAGCTATCCTATAATAGCCGGTTCGTTCAGTCTTAGCACAGTTAAAGGGTAGTTACTGATAGTCTTTTAAGGTAGTCATCTCGATGCTGCCTCAATGACCGACAGTTTCAGGCTCGACCTATCCCAGAAATGAATTAAGGCTATGAGTAAAACACTCTTAAGCATTGTAGAATACCTTTCCTCTAAACATGGTCTTAGACAGAATGATCAAGATCAACGCTCAGCTGTATACGTTAATAAAACCACCACTTCCGGCTTTACAATTCGTAACTAGTGCACATAAACTGTTTACGATTGAGAGTGTGTCCATGCAATCAATGGAATGAAATCGAATTTTAGATAATCAATCGATTTCATAGCAAATGAACACCATGAGCAAGTCATAACAGCTTTCTCATTTGACTAGATTTTCTAGACAGCCTCCTTAGAAAGAAGGCACTGAACTCGAGTTATGTCTCTGTTTGATTTTGACACTAGGTGTACACTTGTTGAGGGTAGACTTTGAACTCCAACAGTGTTGATCACTGACCTCAAATTACACATGACGGAATAATCACATCTGAGCGTTTAGTTGCAGTTGTTTGTAAACAGTTGCTCAAATCACTGGTTAGTAAGGTTCCCATCAAACGAACTGGTGCAGTCCATTCAAACAATTTAATTTTCTACGAGGAACAGGAGAATCATGGAGCAGATTGGCATCCCGAAAAAGTGCGTGGGTTTTGTTGGTCCAACTCAAATAACGTTCCTATTCTATCACATCATCATAATCCAGGTCAACTCAAACATTAGAATAGGAAATATTGGAAGCGGATATCGATCACAGCGTAAAGCTCACTACTGGTACATATCCTGAGACAAAGGTTACATAGAAGTCTGATCATTAAGTTCATTTAAAAACCTAAACGAACCACCACAGCTGAACAGGTTGTGAAACACAATCCTGAGTTATAACCATCTGGGTTCATTGGTTTGATGGTATCCCAAACTGCATACACAAGGTATTTTGCAGTCACTGTTATCTCTTGACTTTCCCGGAAAGTTTTAATAATGTACTATACACACTTTTCTGTTTCCGTCTACTTTGTTATACTGTAATATGTCTGCGAATTCCAAAGGAAGAGTAATCGCTACACCTCCGCTTCTTGTAGAACTGTTGGGAAACTCACTCCCCTAACGATCCCCAGGCATCTCATGGTAGTCGCATAATATGTAATTTCAGTTGGCATCATCAATGACAGCAAAACGGCAGCGGTTCATACTGATGTGAACGAGGGACATAGGAGCATGCGTCTGGACATAAACGTCCAATAGACAGGTATGTGCATCAAGCAACACAAACACTGGGGTTGAGAGTGACAGCAAGACAACATCTGCGTTTTTCATTGCTCCACTCCCTCAAATATCTTTCCTGGACTTCAGATCACCCAGTAAACAAATCACACTGGTAGGCTGATTAATGAGACCCATGGATTCTTATTTAGAGGCAGTGATTACCCAAAACAGAAAGCAATGTGATATGGCGCATAATTACATGAAGCATGGTCTTGGATCGTGCCAAACCGAACCCACCCTTTGTTTCAATATTTCATTAGGTTCTAGCAAGATACATTAATTCAGTACTACGTAATTCATCACTGGACTCGGGTCTAGACGGAATCACTCTTTCTTATACGCCTAGTGGGTTGTAAACGTGAGTACTCTCATTGTGCAGAAATCAACATCCGAGTGACAGTGGCATATCAACAAAAAGAAGAAAAACTAACAACGAACGCGAATGTGGTCATACAGTCTGTATGAACGAGATCTGACTGGTTTATACACCGTTAGCTGTGATCTACTAATGAAATTATGCCTGCCTACATGATGCCTCCAGCGACACGTTCTTCATGTTTGAGAAGGATATGCGGCGAGTGAGTAAGAGGCGAATCCTTATCGCACACTGACGTGCATAATTTGGGCGATTTTCCAAGGGTATCCAGTTGACTTACAGACTTCCTTTGGACTGTCCTATACACTTGGTTTTTGATAAGCTAAGCAAAATCGCATCGGTTCCACTCGTCGACATGGTTGTATGGTGTGCCAGCGGTTATTTACCTGGCACACTACATCGCTTGCTTTTATCTCCAAGTGTGAAGCCACTTTGATCAACTCAGCGAGACTCGTGTAGGGTTGGATGTGGTTTGATAAACACACAACAGTCACTCGCACAATGGAATGATCACGCCATTGAAAATAAGTGTAAGATAGGTCACGATTTGATTGAACGAAAACAGAAGCGCGTGATAACCATAGTCGGTGCATAAGCTGACTATCCACAGTTCACTGGTCGTGTAAAATTTATGGTTGTTACACGTACAGAAACCAAGTCCAGATACAAAGTGACTAGTGATCTGCGAAACAGAGACCCCAATGATCCATTCCTTTGTTATTCTTCTCATGGTTATGTGACAGGCAAGTATCGACCCGAACAACCGGTGTAATGATTATAGTGAGGAGAATGAATTCAGGACAGCCAACTTCAGAACTTCAACCCAAATAAAGATAACTTGTTAGTGACACCCTTGCCAAACAAATGTAGTCGGTCATCCAGCGGATTGTGGTCGGCATAAATCGTCCTGACTTCTTTCTTCTCGGTCAATTGATGCACCAATCGAACGAGGAAGCACTTTTCTCCTTCTTGTCACTCCCTTGGCTATAATACCCATACTAAATTTGGCAAACTGATCGATACAGACCTGTCGTTTGATACCCGTCAGGGATGTTCAGTTAATTCCGAGACAGAAACAGGCGGTTCTTAAAACGTGGTCTCAGCAAGTTAGACACCATAATAGTGCAACATGTAATATAGTCTTCAGTGTAGAACAATAATAGTGTTGATTGAAGAGATTCTCAGTCTGTGATTCCACAGTCCCCGAAAAAAAAACACATCCTTGGTTGACATGAATGAAAGGCAAATTGCGCAGCTCGTGACGACATCAGTAGACGTTGAAAAAGAGTCCCAAAATGTCGAACTCAGCATTCATGAGCCCCGTTTCACTAACCGGATACATGGTGGTACTGAGAAGTGGACAGACTTTAGAGTTTTTCGACTTATCGAAGACTGATACCAACAATGAGACTCGTTACAGCATTTCAAAATAGGTAGGAGGGTACATCTGATCAACTCTATGGGAAACGCTCCTTCGAAATATCGTGCACCTAAATCAAGCACACAGTATAGTATTCTAACAAATTAATATCCATCGTTTTACAATAAACAAAACAATTAATAAAATCATTCTCAGCTTGAAAAAAATACAAACTTGTAGACGTAACGGGTCCTTATTATCAGTGGTTCATTCGTTTAATCGAATCATACTAGTTACACTAGTCGTTAACTACCCACACTGTCACAGAAGACAACGGTGGCGAACGGTCATTTTCCATCATTACTCATCAGATCATTACAATTATATATGTTCTAAAAAGTTGAATACATAGCAAGAAAACTACCAAATGAAACTTTGCAACGTTCGATTCAATGCAAGGCAACGTGGACTGGGCATTACATATACTTTAATGGTTTTGTACCGCTCAAACACAAACTTAACTTTGCTCGATATCTTACCAGCAGAACCAAGAAAATCTGTTCTACAGAGACATTAGAACCAAAATTGAAAACAATCGCTGATATTCTAAGAGAAAATGGCTATCCCGATTGCTTCATAACCGGGAACATGATCGCTATCAAGTTACGTGATCCGGTTGCCACGGTGAAAAAGAAAGTCATATTTATCCGTCTACCGTTCAAGAGTGATATCGTGACTAAAAGACTGAACTGTCGACTGTATGAGACCCCCAGACACATTGTCCCGGCAACAGCATCACGAAGTTGGCTCACTACTACGCCCCTAATTATTTTGAGTCTGAAAGACAAAGTGCCTGTCTTCGATCAATGCATGCTTATGTATTCCTTCTCCTACTGTTGTACAGCGGAATATGTAAGTCGGACGACTAGGCGTTTGTCCAAACGAATAAAAGAACTCCATCCCGTCTTGCTCGGTACCAGTTTGACCAAATCCATTAAAAGCTCAGTAATTGCACACCTTGTCGATACGGACCATCGCATTGATCCAAAGCAAGTGCTTCGCATAGTTTACACAATTCCGGCTAATTCCTCTAGGCTGGTCAGGCAACGAATGCTACGGCAGAATCGGCTGCTATTCGACTATGCAACCCAGCTGTTTGTTCTCAAAGGAAGTTTGTACAAACCTTGCACTTGCCGTGACCAGAGGTCACACCACCGACGTCAACCTCGACTTCTGTGACCCAACTGTGAACGGATCTCTAAACCACCCATCACAAACACCAGTGACTCGTTGTTTGAGTGACTAAACCCATTTGTTTGGAATTTTGTGCCCTATTATATGGACCAATGGTAGTTTTCATGTTATTGATTTAATTTTGTAGAACATACAGTTGTGATGATCTGATGAAAAATTATCGAAAGCAATAGCTCGTTACCGTTGTCTTCTACCTATACTGTGCAATTTTCAAAGCATTTATACTAGTTACAAACCATGAATCGGATACAACTGACGAAGACCATCACATTTCACAGATCCTGATATCTCCTACCCTTCTTAACTGTCCGAGGGATAGAATATATGACGGACTTGAACGTAGTTTGTAATCTACGATTTGCTGAACCGGTCGAATGCACAAAAACTGAGTATATTTCACGAGCAAAAATGGGTTCATCTCAACCGATGAGATATTCAAGATGTTGTTCTAACTTGACAAGGACTACCGTGTTTTCACTGTACTCTTTACAAGCATTCTTGTCGAAGAAATATTTGAGCATCTGCTCAAGGAAGCCTACCACAAAAGGCAAGAAGTAGCAGCCAGTTCACCCTTGAATTGGTAGGCATCTTCGTAAATACGCAGAAAAGTGCGACCAATGGAGAAATTACGTCACACACACGCTAGCTGAATGATGTACTTCCCCTAATCACTATGAGCAGTTTTCTGTCAGCACCCGACGTCGAAATCAAACGTATTCAAGAGTCAGACAGCAAAAGCCAGACAAGGTTTCTAGACATAAGCATACACCGGGTGGCTTGAACGGTTCCATTCAGCGAGAAATGCGCAGGAAATAGATATAAAGGGGATAGCGCACTTGGCCAATTTCGCTTCGTTACGACAAAAGCTAGGCCGCATACGACTGCAAATCCGCTGAGTAACTGCGCCACTAACATATAATTCAGTGTGACTGCATTATAAAAACATTTTGTGCAGAAAGATTGGGCAAAAACCGTAGTGGAATTCAGTGAGAAATTTTTATTGCTCTTTCGGAGGGATGAACACCAGGAGGCTCAAAAAGCAGTTAAAATAACTTGCAGTCCAATTATGAGTTAGCTTCGTTCGACCCTCGCTACCGTTGTCAGGACCAACGGCACTCCGGGCCATATTACCTATAGGTACGACTCAAAGCTGAAAATGATGACGCTGAGAGAACATGAGTATTATCGTACGTGCTTGAACAGTGGTATAAACAAAAGTCTCAGGCGTAACTGTTACTCACTTGAACAGTTCCAGGCGTTCCAATAACCTTCCAAGTCACACAACGAATGCCCAGGAATTTATCTAAAATGGCAGGGGTTCGAATTTACAAGTGTGCCGAAACCACTGATATTCGATTGTGCAACCCCGACTTTTACACCTAAAACAAAGTCGCGAGGACTCCCAATCTTTCCTGGCCTGAACACAATAGAACTTAAAATTTTTGACGGTCAATGCATAATGGTTAGCAATCGTACTATCCACAGCCTCCATTGATAGGCCTAATAATTCACCTTGACAGCTAGTTTCATGTTTACTGTGCTTTAGCTGGCCCAATGATTAAACACTGAAAACAAGCCTTGGTCTACGATCACAGACCATTTATTGTAGAACTATGATCACAGTGTGGGGCCGGTTAATTCTCAAAGCATTGGACACCTCGGTCTCACCTACAATAATTTTCACAGAGTGGACACTTGATAACAAATTCCTACACACTAAAATGAATTAAGCTCTCAAGAGGATGTTCTTTGCGGTCAGGATATGCAATGAATTGACTACTTTGTAGCCAGCTAAAGTGTTCCCAAGTTAGAAGGCATTAACCAATTCCATTGTTACGGCTAAACTGGTTACGAGTTTAACACCCTGCTTAGTCGACACACGCGTTGCAAGTTTTCTGGTCACTTTCCAGACCTGTTTCCGCAAACCACTGATCATGTGCACACTCTGTGTAACTGTGAAAATGCTGCTTCAGTGTACGACGATAGCGTCTATGTGGACATAACACCACAACACTTACCTTCATTCACACTTGTCCAAACTGTCCGACGCATTCCCTGACTAACATAAAGTCAGGAACACATAAACATGTCCTCAGTCTCTTCTTGTGCAAATCTGAGAACACAGTCCAGAGCAACAGTCCTCATCGTTCACCAGAATGCGCACAAACTAGAAACAAAAACCGTTCGTGCTAGCTGTCTATAGCCGACGTAGAAAAGATTCAAAATTGAACAGCATTTTCAGCTAGTGGCAGCTTTCACGATCAGAATGGATTTCCAACCAGCACCATTCGAAACAGGGCGTCAGACAAGCGATGCAGCACTTCTGGATTGGTTGAGTTTGGCCAGGTTGTCGATAAGTGAATTACTGTCATGTCAACATCACATGGTGGAAGCTGACAAACAAAAGTGACCGGTAGCAAGAACAAGAAAATTGGGGAAGCACTGTGACAACTAAGAGCTGAACAGGTACAACATACGGCCGATGGACCCCTGGC
>JTDE01003545.1:54278-73148 GCA_014338405.1 Paragonimus skrjabini miyazakii
GAGATCACTAAACCGAGTAGATGCTACCAAGGTCCAGTAATCTGGTAAAAACAATTGGGAGTGAGTGTCCGGTCTGTGCACTGTATGCCTGCACACAGTGTCGAGGTTCCTGCACCCACACACGCATTGCTCAAGCAGGTTTGTCGAGAGAACATGACTAAATCAAGTGAAGTTGCAAAACTGTTTACCCAAAATCGTCAAACTGCGATAACCCCGCTGCGAATCCCATACAGTAATGGAAAAAGTCATACCGGGAGCAAACAGGTTTTGGTTAATCTAGTATTAGACACACCGAAAGCATCGGCTCGCTAACGACGTTACAGCGGATCGATCAATAATTCAGAGGACGGCCACACAGACTGTAATAGGCTTTCTAAATATATTCGTTATTCGTCGTTTACAGCTTAAGGCTTGTAAAACAATTAAGCCGACAATACACAATTCCGAAAACCCTTTGTGACAATCATCAGTTCACTTTTGGGTGCGTTTTCACAAACATTCCAACGTATGGATGGAACACGGACAGTTAAAACTAATCCCCGCTATGCCTATGTGAGTTAAAGCGAGTAGGCCCTGCTTGGCTAGCCAAAACCAAAACAGGACGCCACCACACGCGAAAACACACCAGCCGCTCTGAGTACAGACGCAACTACAAACAACAGCGTTGCCCAGACCAACAAACAAACGTCCGCACCAACCTCTGTCATTCTGGGCCTTCCAAACCAATCCACATCGTTCGGAATGAACGAAACCTGAGCAGGGTAGATAGATAGGCAGCTGGCTGTTCGCTCATTGGCGGAAATGAATGAACGGCCTACAATGATCGAAGGTCGTATGCCCGTGGCCTAGGTCGTTTATCTACTGCTGATTGGCTTAGTAAGCGACTAGGCCATGTAAGGCAAAATTGACAGCCAATCTGCTTGCAGCTCGTTGTCACTGATTGGACGTGTTTCGTCCGCTCTATGCTCTGCCATATATGGCCGCTGTCTTCTTATTTAACTGGAATTCGAATAGCGTCCGGCAGATTTTTCGCTTTTTCGTCTAGCAATGGGTGACGAGGACGTTGCTGCCTTGGTTATCGACAATGGTTCTGGCATGTGTAAAGCTGGTTTCGCAGGTGATGACGCCCCTCGTGCTGTCTTTCCCTCGATTGTCGGTCGTCCAAGACATCAAGGCGTGATGGTCGGCATGGGCCAAAAGGACAGTTATGTGGGAGACGAGGCGCAGTCCAAGCGTGGTATCCTTACTCTAAAGTATCCTATTGAGCACGGTATCGTGACTAACTGGGACGACATGGAGAAGATCTGGCATCATACATTCTACAATGAGTTGCGTGTAGCCCCCGAAGAGCATCCTGTTTTGTTGACTGAAGCCCCTCTGAACCCGAAGGCCAATCGCGAAAAGATGACGCAGATTATGTTCGAAACTTTCAACGCGCCCGCCATGTACGTCGCCATCCAAGCCGTCCTGTCTCTGTATGCTTCTGGTCGCACTACGGGTATCGTGCTAGACTCTGGTGACGGTGTCACTCACACTGTTCCAATTTACGAAGGTTATGCTTTGCCGCATGCAATCTTACGTCTGGATCTCGCGGGACGTGACCTCACGGATTACTTGATGAAGATCCTCACGGAGCGTGGCTACAGTTTCACTACCACGGCCGAGCGGGAAATCGTTCGTGATATCAAAGAGAAGCTGTGTTATGTTGCACTCGACTTCGAGCAGGAGATGGGCACGGCGTCTGCCAGTTCTTCATTGGAGAAGAGCTACGAGTTGCCTGACGGTCAAGTCATCACTATTGGCAACGAGCGCTTCCGGTGTCCCGAGGCCCTCTTCCAGCCGAGCTTCCTGGGGATGGAATCTGCTGGTATTCACGAAACGACCTACAATTCTATCATGAAGTGCGATGTTGATATTCGAAAGGATTTGTACGCCAACACTGTTCTTTCTGGCGGCTCCACCATGTATCCTGGAATAGCCGACCGTATGCAGAAGGAGATAACCTCCCTCGCACCAAGCACCATGAAAATCAAGATAGTTGCCCCGCCGGAGAGGAAGTATTCCGTTTGGATCGGAGGCTCTATCCTCGCTTCACTGTCTACGTTCCAGCAAATGTGGATCTCGAAGCAAGAGTATGATGAGTCCGGACCGGGCATTGTCCACCGTAAATGCTTCTAGATTGTAATTTAATTTGTTCTTTATATATAATTCAATTCAGTCGTTTTTTTGTTAGAGTGTAGGTGTCCGTGATTGGGGTTTTTAGTGGTTTGAGCGTTCATTTGCTTTTTACTCTGTCCATTTGGCTCTAGGCTGTGTGGAGAATTCGCTCAGTTGTAGTGGGTGCTGGGCTGCCCGCGGATGCGCGTTCACGTCACTGATTTTGATGGAGGTGTTCTAGCCACCGCTTCTCGACTGTTATATTGCTTGGGCTTACGTGAGCTGCGGCTTTCCTACTAGTTGGTTGTGGGCTCGCTGGCTGGTTTTCGTGGTGGAGTGGCGCGTAAAGCAGCACCGAGTTTAGTTTTTCTGTTGGTCAGCAATTTGGCATGTGATTTTGCGGTGCGCGGTTTAGCTGTCAGCCTCAGGCGGGAAGCGGGTCGTTAGCAGTGTGGACACCCCGTGTCCCGGAAGAGCGTATGTGATAGTCTCGGCGGTAGAGTATTCGTTACTTGCCTTGGCTTCGTATATTGATGGTGCCTAGGTGAACGGACGAGCGATATTGAGTGGGACTAGGCGCGTTTGGTTGTGAGTGCAGCTCTCGTGGCGACCTACGGGTTATCCGTTTCTTGATCGGTTCGAGTGGTCGGGGTCTGGGCGGGCTGACGTGGGCGTCTGCTGTTAGCGTTCTAGGACTGAGGGCGGGAAGTTCGTACCATGGGTTCGCGTGGAAAGTCTTGTGGTCTGCTGTCCAAATTTGTAAGTAGGAGTGGTGCGTTCGGTTTCTAGTTTCTGAGTGTTCTATGGATTAATTATTTCGAGTGACGGTTTGAAATGTGCCAAATCGCCGCCTAGCTTGTTAAAAGAAGTGGTTCTGTAATTGTTTTGTTACTAAGTGCGAGTTGTATTTCCTGCTTGTCCAGGAGGAACCAAGCTACTTACGCTCACAGTTTTCGTCCACTACTCCTTAGACTAGAACTGTACCACAACTGGAAATCCAACTTACTACTCCGACTTCTGGGTTTCAAGTGTTGGGCCACACGCTAGTCTGCACAGGCAAGCGTCCAGAACTTGAGGTTGAGCCTGGTCTATTGTAGCCGTCTGTCAAGGTCGTCTAATTAATCCTGCAATGCAGTCGAGAGTGTGGTAAGACTGGAGCACCATAAGTGTGTTGTAATTGTGACCACTACGTAATCACCGTATTGATTTCCTAACCGACTGCGATTTCTGCGCAACGCAGCTGTCACCATAGTCGGACTTTCGCGATTATGATAGCTGATATGAACGTGGTAGGTCGAAGTCCACGATTTGTCACTAGGCCCAAGATATCGAGAATTTGCACTCAGGAAGGTGCTTTCCTTTCGGTAAACACCGGCGTGCTGATCACTTAGTTGAGGCCTCCTCGTGCGCTCTGAACTCCAACGACCGTCGTATCTGTAGTGCGAATAATCCAAGCATAGGCGAACGGTTGCCGGTGTAATTCACCCCCCAATCCACGATGTCCTAACATTAATCTGAGTGTCCTGTGAGTTGAATTGAATTGAGTAGGTGAAACTGGGTTTGCACGGTACGCCCTAGCTGTCCGATCAGAGTAAGTGGGGTGCATCCGAAAGGTGTGGCCTAAAACCGAATGAGGCGATGAGTGTGTTGACAGTGTAGTGGGCATGCGCTAGACCCTCGTCCACTAACAATTTAATACGCCTTTCCTGAAGAGCAATCGAAATGTAGTCCCAACAGACATCGAACTAGAGAACACAGCAATGTTTGGAAATATAAGTAGTCAGCTCTAGCCTAGTCTGGGACCAACGGCAGCAACCAAGAGGATGAAGAAAAGAAGCGCGAGATGGGCCACAGCCCACTCGGCGACACTCAAAAGCGCGCCAGGCGATAAAATGCGTGGAACCTTCGAGTGCTTTAAACAAGGCTCGAAAAGGTTCGGGTTAAACGACCTTGAAGAATAGAATAATAGATGAGTCGTTAGGAAACGAGCAAGCATTCGCTGCGTGCAATTAGTTGCACGACTGAAGAAAGTGGCACTGAGTCTATATCAGGCCTCCTATTGCAGGCATACAAAGAATCATGCGTACAAAACAAACAAGCGGGAAAACACGGTTGCAGCCGGGATCTTTAGAGAAGCCACGGGATCGCTGGTCACTACAAAAGTCTCTATCCTTGTTTCAACTGACACCCATTGGGGACAATTTTTGAGAAGTGATAGTGCGGAAAGTGGGCTGAACCACGACTGTCGCTCTACGGACTTTGGTCGAGTGTGGTACACCGTTTTATTCAAGCAGAATAGCGATTGGCACTGAACGTCTGTTGGAACAGAAGTTACTTTATCTTTTTACATGCATCGTTTTCATTAAACAAGTTGTACCGGAAGTGGTACACGTGAGACTACCAAACATTTTCTAGATAAGTTTCTCACCTTATGCTCGGCTTACGCGATTGATCAGACAGTGGTTACTCACAAACGATGTTGACCCAAGCGAATGACGGCCAACTACTGCTTGTTGATTACGCCAGCCTTTCAAACGTGTACGGGTGCTTGCTATTTACCGTTCCACAAGATGCGTTTTATTGTGTTCACCCTCAGCTTACTAGATTTGCTAGTGTCGAAAATAGTGAAGATTCTTTTCTCCATGTCAGTTTCTCTCGCTCATCAAACTGCTCACTCCATGGAAATTAATTCTTGTCGAACCAACACTGGAGGTGCACCAAACTAGTTTGGTGGGAGAGAGGAGGAAACCCGGTTCCGACGTAGCACGGGGTTCAGGTCAGTTCAAGAAGAGCCTTTGTCAGCTGCTTTAACGATCGCGGTGGCCCTGTTCAGTGTTTGTCTTTAATCTGGCCGGTATTGGACGCATGCTGTGGATTGTGATATTCCACTGGTTACCAATCTGCCGACGTGTTGTGAGACTGGCTATTGTCAGTCCCATCGCCAAGTGTGTATTTTAAACAGCGGGCTAAATTTTGAATGTTGGTCATTAGGTAATAGTGCCAGACTGATGAAGTTGACGGACGTCGATAAAGTAGAGTTTATTGTGCTGAATTCTTCAGGCTTGAGATTACGATGTACATGCAATGAATCCACGCACAGCCATCGGGGGAAGCTGAAACGGATAGCTAATGCATTGGTGTGTTAAAGCGGCGATTCCTCAAAACTGGTTCTCTGAATAAAATACGATGGTCACCCACACTAGAAAAGACGATAGGGTTTAGTGAAAAATGTGTCTTGTTCAACGTGAGTCAGTGTGTTTGCCTAACTGGAAGATGATTCATATAAGTCGAATATAAAACCACATTACTAATTGCGCTTTACATGCGGCCCAAACGAGTATGTACACAGGACAGACTGCGCTACAAAGTGTCCTCATCCCTAAGCGTCGTGCGGTAGCCTGGTAATAAATCTCAACATCTACAAGCCGCATAAATCAACGTGACGTGTACCATGCCTTCTTTGGAACTGGTGCACACTTACGTCTCATCAAAATGCACCGTTTTTACTTACCGATTCATCTCGATTTAAGCGAATAAATTCCGAAACGCAGTTGATGAATCACACTGTGTAGCTTTTGAAAAAGCTGTTTTGCGCTCTCTACAAAACAACATTGTCAAAACACTGAAAATTACACCCTTCATTTTATGTGGATTTGTGATCTCACTGCATCACACAACGTTGGGCGTTTCTGGCTTGCTCAGTAGAGCGTTCGGTGGGACTGTTATTATGTTCTGCCTTAGTTTAGTTATAGAATAGGTTTGTAGACTGTAAACCAGGGATTTCAGTTTACGCCATAGATACAAAGTTAACGGAGTTAATTCAGGTATCCGCTAGATCGACCACTGTCTTGTGGAATGTTGCCGAGTTCATTTAGGTAACTACCTGATAACTTGATCGCACAATCAGTGTTGCATTCTTCACCGTTTCTTCCGCTATCATTGTTCTTAACACAGTTAACTACTGTATTTTATGTGAAGAGCCAGTTTGGAGGAAACGCTGCTTTAAATGGGAATGAGATATCGCAATCCACATCATGCGTCCAGTGCTGGGCTGATTAAAGACGAACATTGGACCGGGGCACTGTGACCGTCACAGCGGCTGGCAAAAGCTGTTATCAAATTGGCGTGAACCCGGTTCCGCATCGCACACTGGCTTCCTTCTTCTCTTCACTACACTGACTGATTCCTGTTCCTTGCGAGTTCGTATGAACACGTCCATTTGCGTAATTAAATTTTTCACCCTTGTAAACGGTCAGTAACACATCATCCAAAGCTATCCTGTATAACCTGGGGCTAGATATAGCAACCACACCGGACTGTTTCTGTTAATCTGCTCCTATAGCAATAAGCTGGGATCGCGTCCGGTGGCGATGTGCAAGACAGTTATGTTGGGAGGACAATGCAGCCTAATCAGCCGTGTTGCAGAGGGCTATTGACGGAATACGTTCCAGTTAGCTACACGTGAATTTAGTGGGGTCGATTCTGAACCAGTACCACCAAGATGGATGCGACTCCATCAGATGGACACCATAGCAACGGCTGTTTTGCATAAACGGATGTCAACGGTGCATTATTGATCGTAGCCGCTGAGTGGTTAGGTGGTGGCTGTATAGGTCGGTCAGATCTTATGTATGCATGCAAGTGTAGATAAAAGGCAGCTTTTACTAAGGTCATATGCATTTCGTTAGCAATTGGTCAATAGTTTCGTACATCCACCTGACTCGTCGAACAGCAAAACACAGACTACCGAAGAACAATCACATCCTACCCAGCTTTGATAAGTTTGGCGGAATCCATGTTTGTAGAGCAGTGAACAGTCGTATGACGAACATGTTGGCATACGCTTGTTCATGTCTTATTAATTCTTATGGGAACATGTGTATTCATGAGGCTGAACGTAGTAATCACAATATACTCTTCATATCACTTTCCCCATGTAACCCTGGGTTCAGCTCAGTGAGCGGCCCACCATTCTCTAGCACGGATGCGAGACCTATTTTCTAGAAAGAAGATGGGCTAGAAAAAACGTCAGTCTTGTTAAACCGTTAGCCTACTTTTGTTTTACTGCTAAGTAGTGGAGAATTTTGTTGATATGAATAGCCGACAGAAATTAAAACTTTCGGGCTAAAAGGTTTGTCTGGATGCGAACGCTCCGGTCGAATAGACATGAAGCCTAACTCATACATCTTTGTGTTTGTTTTTTCACCATTTCATCTTATCTTCATTCATCTTAGTAACGCTGTTTATCGGTTTTCCCATACCGCTTTAAGTTCCAGACGAATTTATGATCTTCCAAATAGAAGGGGTACAAAATGCTCAGAGGCTCTATTTTATTCGTTCAGCACTTCGCTTCTTGAATATTGAGAAAAAACGGGAATTGCCTTCGCAGCGCATGTTGTCACCAAGTGCGTTAGTTACCATGACAACTCCTCCTGACATCTTTTAGATTATTTCATCTACCGGACAGTGGAACAAAAAATGGACAGAAGTGGTTGACATTGATTAAGTTGTTCAGATCTGAAGTTAATAGAGTACTGCCCTCCTTCCAACCCTTTGAACCATTGTATGTACACTGGCTGAACACCCACTCACTCAGAGTGGACGTCATTTTTGCACAGGTCTCGATACCGCTCATCCGTCCGGTTACCTGTTTGTTCAATCATGTACGATTCGTTCGAACTGGATATGCTGATTGTTAAGCATTAGAATTTGTCAGTCAATTGAGGATTGACAAATCACGATTTGATCACAGGAAGTTAGACGAAAAAGTAAGCATGTAGGGACTCAATTTTGCGCAATTAAACGATAGCATGATCAACACAGCAACAGGCGATGAGGATTCAGTCCATGCATGAGCTGCTATATGGTCAACTTAGAGAAGTGAACTGGTCTTTCTGGATTGTACCATTTTACTTACAAGGACTTACTGCAAGAATATGTACCGTCAACATTTTCCGTCCAGAATTACCGGACTTTCCAAAGTGACAACACTTTGACCGACTGGTACAACCATGCACAAGTGCTTGATTCGTCTTAGGACGAAAATGTAGCTCGAGTTTCAATGGTGTTCCTCTCAGTTTCTACCCAAACCGTGTAGGGTGCTCGATATATAACGTTTACACAGACGGAATGGCGCTAGGTATGCAAGATTGGTGTGGAATTCGATAGAAGAAAGAGTAAATGGTATTCAGTAAAAAAAATATTACCCAGGCAAACTAGGCTGGAGAGCCAATTCACGTGCGTAAATGTCTAATTAATTGGGAGCTCAAGTAGCTCTATTTTTATAGCAGGTACAATCGGCCGGTCGATAGCCAGTATTCAATGGGGCAGTTATAAATGAAATCTTACGTCAAATACGAGTTGTAGTTTGTATCGCCGATTAAATGTGTTTGAGTGATCAGTATGTAGTCACAACCTAGACCTCTGGGACACGCCGGCCTAACAAGTGTAAAACGACTGAGTTGACTGCTGCTAGAGGGCAAAAGTGATGCAATATGAGCCCAACCATCCTCGTTTCATCTGTAAAAAGTATATCAAGACGCGGTACGGTGGGTCTCAAGATGAATGGAAGCAGTACTCCACAGTGGCTACCTTCAAAAGAAAATTTCACAATATGGAGGTATAATTTCGTCAAAGTCGGCTTTCTCGGTTGCTTCATTAACTTTTCAACTTGATGTGGCGAACAGAGAACAAGAACCGTATGCTTGTTATACTGATTTGGTACAGAATAATTGTGAGATGTACTGCGTAGGAGCCAACTTTTCTGTTCCTCAATGCAAGTAATCGCACAACTCCCTGCAATCTGATGTGATCACGACGCGGTTTTATTCGTTGCATGGCTCACCTCAGGAGCTACCTCACAACTTTGTTGTATTGGGTAGTATTCATTATTCAGGAAAGTAAATGATTTATCATTGGATGCTTGCATGAACCGTTGGCTGGTCAACTGAAAGGATTGAGTTGGTCTTTGTACGTCAAACCGTCAACTGTTTAAGCTACAAGGTTTCATTGCAAGAGGGATTACTATCAACACTGTTCGTCCATAAAATGACCAGATAGATTAAGGTGATAAGGCTCTGAATGGCAGATGTAGCCATATGCATGAATTTAGGTCGCTTTACAGTGAGACCACGGTCCCTATCCAGGCGAGTTCACACCGAGTGTACTGGTATTTTCTTGTCCAATTGTGTACGGTACAGAGGTGACACCTATGAGGGGTTCGGGTGAAAATCGACTAGTTGAGTATCCACCAGACGACACTAGGCGATCGATGGCGAGAAACATGTGCAACGAACCTGGGGCGTACGCATTGTTTTGTCTCGCACGCAGTTCAGGTGATCGAGAAGCGAATGCACGCACACAAACAGACAACGAATTGAGGGCGAGAACCGAATCTCTTTTCATGTGAAGTCCGAGCTAAATAGTTGATATCAACTGATCCTGGTTGGTCGTTTTGCTAACGAGGGTTCACGTACGCGCACGGTATATGCAACCTGATCGCTAGTCCCACCTTGCCAATTTTTCAGATATTAACGTTATAGCAAAAGGTGACTGTGGAAGTTTCCCCTAGCCAAAATAAGGTACCAATTTAGTGGAAACGTCCCGTGAATTACCATATAAATTTCACGCATTGGAGTACCATTACATCGTCCCTCTTGTTATGCGCCCAGGCGCTCGATCCAAAACCGAGAACGAGAAGAGACGCGGTAACACAGTTTATTGGAAAAAGTCAGAATTTGGCCACAGAGGTTCTAAATTTATAGGGCGAAGTGATTACCATACATGGCCGACAAGATGCAGAGAAAATCAAATGGGGCAATCGTATATGGTAATCAGAGAGTTAGAATAAATCACGTTACAGGAGACATCAGAAAGCAAATGCGAGAAAACAGTTCACATAACGTACGGGCGTTCGATCACACGGCTGTAGTCTGCTTAACCAATTGAGATAATACAGATCAATCCACCGGAAGCCGGATCGATCTGGCGTGATTTGTCCTAGCTGCCTCGTTAAGAGATACGCCTTCTAAAAAGTACTTTCGTTGAAAAATGTGATGTTCCACTGAAATGCTGTCAAACAGCAGTCACCACTCCAGTAAAATACAAAAAAAGGGAAAAACGGTCTGCCTTCCATCTTTCCACAAAGAAGGCCAGAAGTTATGCATTCAAAAAGGTAACTGTTACTGTATTCTATAGCAAAAATAAATGAGGATTTGGTGTTTTGGATGATACCGATCGTCCCACAAATGGATATCTGACAACAAAATTCACAGTCCAAACACTCACGAGAATTCTGGCTGAAAGGGTTTACTATAGCTAAGCCTCCTAACCGAATTGGGCTAGTGACTAGACCCGACACACCGCTATAAATAGAGTTGCGCTCGCTGGTACAGGGTGTACATGCATTTCAGGTCATGCCGTTGGGCTCCAGCGTTCCAGTGTTTGACCGTCCTGGACCATGATCGATGGCTGCTGTTTGTTGACAGCAGCGGGCTGAGATCCAGCACATATAAATGAGTGCAAATTGACAAAGTGAAAAATATTTTCCCATAATAACAGTCAGATTGTCGACACGTTATCTTCTTAATCGTTATATGACACCGATACCGATACTAGGCTGAGTTGTGTAAGGTGATCGTCTGACAAGCTGAATTAAATAAAGTATGATCTAACGCAATACAACAAAACCATAATCGGATACACATGGTTGGCAGTATCCATTTAGGATTGCTCGTGCAGCAACCACTTTGGAATCCGTTCGACCCTCATCCGATGGGCGTGATCTAGCCAATGAAGCTGACTGAGCATCAGCATGGATTTAATATTGTCCCTAACCAATCGCCAGAATACCTCATTGTTCGGAACCATGTCTGACAACGGAATACCCTAGATGTGCCCTAGACGTTGCAGATGGGAGCGGCTCAGATATCGTGTATTCCGTTGACATACTCTTCAAGTTTCAATGCCGTACAACATCATCGACAACATCCTTGCGAGGAAGACAAGCGGTATGTTTTCATCTTAAAGCTACCGTTCTTCCATACACGTCCTCCAAATGTCCCAAAATAATGCTACTCCTCGTCATACAAACTGGCAGTCCAGGGACAGATCTGTCGATAGACTGCTATTCAAACAGCAGAAGTCTGTTTAGTCACCTACACCTATTCATTTTTTAATTTCCATTTGAAAAATAAGTGTAAATTAAGGGACCTGTTATAATAGACCAGCCTTAGTTAATCGAAACCGGCTTTTTTGGTATGGACTTCAGTTGTGTGAATATGTACAAAAATGATCGTTGCCAGTAGTTTTGAATAGTTGTCATTCTGTTGGTCGTCCTAATGCTGAAGGTTATACATATTCTCATACTTCTGGTGTTGAGATTGACCTACTGATAAAAGATGAATAGCACTCAGAGGCATCCACTGTCTTCGCAGTCCAAATGGTCCCCACGATGTTTCACTCTCGGTTGCGTGGTATAACACCTAAGCGTGTGGAACGCATTTCTTGACCATTGCAAAAATCGCCATCACAATCGAGTGCGAAAGGAACTCAGAATCGTGGACAGTGTCCAAATCAAAACAGTTGCCCACGTTCGCCACTCTAACGAGATTAATTGCACATACAACGGTGGTCCTTTAGGTTGGCCTACGCGATCTCAAGCCAAAAACCATCGATCGATTTCGCGTGACCTAGTTTGTAGACACACTGGAACGCGGCGCACAGGCCCTGCTAGCAATCGCCTACACTGACGAAAAAAACCAGACGCTTGGTCCCATCGACCGTCGCTCAGGCGAAAACGTCAGCCAGGACAGTTCGACATCCCGGCAACGGAATGACGACCACGCAAGTTTAGGGTATGAGATCGTGTTTTCATGTTTTGTGAGACGTGAACGAAATCGGCTAATTGAGCACGGATTGAATCTGAAGTGGCATGCATACATGATTCCTCTAGTAATGTTTAAGATAGTTTCGTAGACGTCAGACACAAAGACCTTACAACTGACGGTCAAATGATCAAAGAGGACAGCTATGCAAAGACGCAACCTTGTCATTGGTTTAATTATTTGGGTACTGTTTCCCCATTTGCACTCAGTTAGCAGAATCACTTACAGTGTTTTTTAATCGCTCCTTATCAACTGGCCGTCTACCAAAAGCGTGGAAACAGTTCACATTCATACTTACTTTCAAATCTTGACGCAGAGATGACCGAGCAAACTATCGACCGATAGCGTTGCATTCGGTGGTCTCTAAATTAATGGAGAGCCTACTAAATGGTTCACTCCAGCCCATCACCAAGGAGCAACCTGGCTTTCGTAGGGGATACTCATGTGTCACGAATTTGCTAATTGGTCGTAACTTTTAGACGGAGGCTACGGACGCATGACTGACCATGTGTGTGATTTCTCTTGATTTTTCCCAAGCCTTTGATAGGAGTGATCACTCCATCTAGCCACGAAAACTCAGTAGCTATGGTCCCCAACACGCGCTTCTCCGCTTGGTTTGAGATTTATCTGACTGAAAGTAGGTTCAATGTCAAGGTGAATGGATAGTTGCAAAGCAACAGCAGCCAACAGCAGCTTTCCACAAGGATCATCGTGGAACCCATGTGATTTCTTGCTTTCGTTCTTGAACTACCCGACATAGTCAAATAACTGATGTTGCTCTACGTTGATGACACAAAATCTGTCGAGTCGTAGAGGTGGTTGGAAGATGTGATAACTTTACAAAACCATTTAAACCGTCTAAACCAATGATTCATAAAATATACCTTGCCGTCTAATGTCAACAAAGTTGAAGTCATGCACATCCATCATCAATATTGAACTGACTACTACTTTGGGGAAACTAAGCTACTATTAAAAATGTGTGAGGGAGACCTAGGGACCATAATAAAATACAGCTTTGAGTCTGTCTACACATTGTGCTGCCATGGTTACAAAGCCATAAATAACCTTGAACATTTTAAAAACATTTTGTGGAGCCATCCACAGTGGAATCTTTTTCCCTATATTTGCCTCCGTAATCCACGCTCATCTGGTAACCAGCGCATAGGTCTATTGTTTTTATTGCAAATAAGATATGGAACCCATCGAAAGTGTCCAGTGACGGGCCACTAGAAGAATTACGGGATAAGGGAGAATCCCCTACCCAGAGAGCTCAGCAAATCAGATGAATTCTCACTTAATTACAGACGCTTTAAAAGAGATATAAGACTTACAAATCATTCAACACTCAGGGTCATCCACCAGCACATCTCATCCCACTAAATAAGGATGCGTAGACAACAGCTGCTCTACAGTTAGCGTCTGTTCGCATCGGAACGCATTGTCCAACTCTGTGGCAACAACTGAGTCGGTTAAGAATTATAAACTATTACTCGATCTGCACGTACGTGAGAGACAACTTGCACTGCAAGTTTCCCAACCACAAGTCTACCTCAGTTCCACAGATCACTAAATTCGCATATTTGATGGAACGTCGTCACAGTGTGCGTTTGGCATTCTTTGGTAATGTGCTTGGGATCAGCAGCTTCATTGAAGTTCCCTTTTAATTTACTTCCATTCACCTTTTCTTTACACCAATATACACGACACAGTCTAAATTTTTCCGAACGATACAAAAACAGGAAGGCACGAGCAAATCTCCCTCTCTCTCTCCTGTAATATCCTACGAACCTATCCGACTGCATGTTACATCGTGACATGAATGCCAGATTCTGACATGTAGAAACGTGTGGAGAAATCGCCCGAAGGAGATTTGCGGCTCCGAAGTTCATCCAACGCCCCAGACTTCTACAAAATTACGCACACGTTAGCTGCCGTTTTAGACAAACTGGTCGCCAGCTCTACCTTATCTTGGGTGCAAGTTTTAATCACACCTCAAGACAAATCTAATGTCAATGGGGTACTAATCTTTACTAAAAAAACAAACATAGGTGTGCCTCCCAATCCCCATGCTGGGACGCCAGGCTAACTTGCTGCTGAACCTTCTAGGAGAGGAAGCCCTCATTATGGTTGACAACGTCGGAAATCTGGTTACCCCAGCGTTGGGTTAAACCATAAAAAACTTAGACATCTACTGGGTTCTTCTTTACAACTAACCGAATACCACCAAACACTCGAGGTCCGAGTGTAATTCAAGGGAGATAACGGTCGTTCATTCACAAACGTTGACTCTTAAATTAACGAGGTAGTATGGCTGAGTGTGTCAAGGATCTAAAGTTGTAAATGTGATTGATGACTGAGGATGTGTTTCAGTATAACTTATTTTATTCGTCGGGCCTGCCATGAGTTACCCAAATAGTGCTAGAGGAAGAAATTTGGTAACGATCCTAGATTGTACCTGGACTATAGAAAGCTCGACCAAGTGTTTTCAATTTTTTTTCTCCCCGCTAGGAAACGACGACACTTTGATTCAATTAGCGCAGTCAAACGCTTCAACAATCCGGACCTAGCATCAGATTACTGATAAATGGAAATTGAAGAGAACGACCGAGCTAAGGGAGCTTTAATACAGTACCATCAGGACTGTACGAAGTTCAAGTTATGACCTTCTGATTTTCAGTTATGCCGGTGATAGTCTAAAGCCTAATCCAAAGGCTGCTGGATGATCCGACATTCAAAACCTGCTTAGTGTATCTGGATGGTGTTATGGTTCACGGGGGATCCGAACAAAAGCACGTACTTAGCCACAGTCAGTGCCAGACTGCCCGGTTGAGGTTTATTTGAAACTGAAACATTCAAAATGCCATCGTTTTCAATGTGACTTTCAAAGTGACTTTTCTAAAGCCTATCATCTCTGAGTCTGACATTCGTACGGATCCGAGTAGGACGTGGCAAGTTCATTCGTGATGTATATCAAGGGATGGCGATGTGCTAGAAAGCTGGAAAGCACAAATGTCTCAAGTTGTCGTGCCTTATCGCCGATTTGGTAAGTACTTTTGCCCGTCTAACCAAAGCATTTCAAATCAATCATGTAAACTCAGCTTTCAAACAGATGAGAATACTTGAGAATAGTGAAGTATTGGAGACGATGTTCAGAGAAGAGGGATTTGTGTGCGCGGCAAGTGAACCTAGTTAGGCGTGCATAGATTAAATCTGAATAGACATTCAGAACTGATTCTTCTACTCACGTCACCAGCCGTCTGTCAAAGCTGTACACGAAGATTTTGGAACAAGAGACAATCAAATGATTAAAGAAAACAAGTGTGCATCATCACACTTTTGTCCAATTCCTGTACGGTTACCCCTTTTTGGTGTTCTATTACTGTTACACATTGAGTTGTATACTTCTGAAAATTATCTTCATCGGTCTTCTGATTGCATATTGGGAAAACAGTGTTGCGAACATGTTTGTTTACGGTCTTTTATCATCAAGCCAAATAGGTAATGCATGTCTGAAGCAGTCATTTGCGTGTTCTTGCGGAACTAGTTGCGTGGGTCAAATGAAAAGACGCTTATCTGAATGTATCCGCGACCACCACCCAGCCTGAATCAATAGCTGAGTTAGCAGGACAAGCACCCGAGCAATTATGACACACCTTAGCGACTCCAATCTTGCCATCGATCTAATAATGTTTTTCGTCCGATTTACTGAGTAAAAAGCAGCCAATCGAAAACTGAGATGTCGAGTTCTGATCAAAGCTGAGGTGATCGGAATTCGATTGAATAATCCAACCTTGTGCTTCCAAAAACATCTTGTTGGTGTCTTGCGGTTGCTATGGCCTGCCACCCACACCACGACCGATCAAACTCATACGGTCATCTTTACATCGTAATTGTGAGATAATTGTATCAAAATGTTATCGCCATCTGTATATATGGTGAGTTTGACCTCAGTTGAATATATTTCCAGTTCTGTCCACCCTGACAACAGTGATCCATACAAACGTTATGTATTTTACCTCATGCTGACTAATCGAGAAGACGCCAATACGCCACACCATTTTTTCGGATGACCACTCTGAGGATTCATAACCATATGAAGAATAACAAAGCAACTTTTCCCCAAAACAAATGTGAACAGAGAAGCCAGAAACAGTTTCTTGCACAATGTATCTCTCGAGCACATTTCACTGCATCTCATCGGGTACATACCACAATCTGAGTGAGTTTATATAGCAAAGCTCAATGGGTATTGTGAAGCTAAACAACAAGATTAACAACCACACAAAGACGCGCATACACACACATTCATATACATCAGTTACCAGAGCAATCTGGTACTGACGAACAAGTCTTTCTGTACGCAGAGAGGTGGCTTCCATTTGCTAATTGCTACAGCCTCCGCGAACCGGGAAAGCCTTTGATTTCTTGTTGCGTAACATATCTGAAACACATTTTCCAGGTTCGATTGAGGTCGACAAGTCAACAGGTGTCGAGCGATCGATGACGCTGGTTCCTTGTGACTTGTCACATTCTGACTTGAGTCCGGTATTGTGGTCTTCATGAGCATTTTGTGAACCCAAACTGGAATGTGTTCGTTGACTTGATTACATAACTGCCGCTCCATTCTGTCTATGTAAGTGGCCCGTCACTCACACGAGAATTCATTGATTATGTGAAATTTGGCGTTTAACGGTTGCGGTGTTTTCAAAGGTGGTGTTAGGATTCGGGTGGTGGTGAGCAGCATGACCAGTTGGGTTTTATAGAACGTGCTCCCTGTAGCCGCCATGAGACGGGTTTTCAACAGAATGACAGTGTCATCACTCTTGTATGGCAAACGGAAGTAGACTTTTTGTTTGGGAGCCTTTGAACACATCGCGGCAGTCGTTCTTTTTACGCTGAATTTCTTAACAAATGCAGATGGATAGCCATTTTTTTGAGCGTGGTTCTCAACAATGACATCTCCTTCGCCAATGTTTCTCTTGAACAGATTCTTCTTGCGCGATACAACAGAGTTTTCACCGGACCCCGCTTGTACCGGATCGGCACAAAACTGTGAAATTTCAGGTACTGTCCAGTCCAAGTGTGTTTCCGATAGACGGACCGCAGTAAACAACCGTTGTTCTGGCGCCTAGTGAGAATATCTCAAAACGCCAGGGTTTCACCTTGTTCGTGCTCAATTGTGAAGCTATTTTTGGAATTCAGCTTGTTCGTAGAATCGAGCATACTCGTTGCCATCTCCTTGGTATCGGTAACTATCAACACATCATCAACATAACGCCGTTAGAAATGAGTCTGATTGATAACAGCGTCTGGGTTGTGTTCCAGGTGGGCAACGAAAATATTGGCTAGTAGCGGACCGAGTAGACTGTCCATAGCAACACCATCGATTTGTGTATAGGCAGTTCCCTAGAGCTTTGCGTTCGCTGTGCATAATAGGGGAAGGGGTTCTAGCTCAGACGTAGACAATCTTATATTCAGTTGATGTGAGTCAATATACTGACAAATTATATTGACCGTCTGCATCAGAGGGACATTTGTAAACAAAGAGGCGATGCCCAAACTGTTGTAGTCCAAACCATCGAGTAAGTCGATTAGTTCAAAACTATCTCTCACAGTTTTCCGAACCATTAATTGCTGAAGAGGTTGGTCTAACCACTGTGCCAACTTGTGTTGTGGTTAGTTAGACATGGATAGTATTGGTCTCAGTGGTATACCAATCTTGTGAAGTTTGGAGAAGCCATGCAGTTGAGGAGTATGTGATCCTGCAGATGTAATTGACTTTGCCGTTGACTGATCAGTGAAGTGACCTTCCAGCTTCTTTGTTAGTGCGTCGTTTAATTTCAGCAGCATTGTCTGCTGAGTCATCCTGACGGAATTCGGTTGTGTCATTTAGCAGTGGCTGCATCCGTGATATATAGTCAGCCTTATCCATGACCACAACGCCGGAGCCTTTGTCTGACTGTAGGATTATCAAGTTTTCATTACTTCGTAGCTCTGAAAGGGTATCAGTATGTTTCGGAGTCAGGATTTTGTTTTGTTTGGAGGAAGTAACTGTGTATTGGTGCTCGAGATGGACTAGCTTGGCTTTAAACCAACTGCGAGCGTCTCCTGATATCGGACTGAGTTATTACAGTTGGTCAAACAGAAGCTCTAACTGGGTCTGCGACTCGATGAGACAACAAGATAGGGCTTCTGACTGAATGCTGTTGAGTTGAATTGGCGGCAGGTTGGTCATATACCTAACAGGATTTTCAGGAAATACTGGGTCTACCAGATTGTGTCTCAGTGATCTCTGTAGATTGCTGAGTAGATTGATTCTCGTCTGCCTAGCATTTTCACTACAAACGTTGATGAAATTAATATAGCAGATAAGGCTGAGTTTCTCAAAAATCCACCGGTTGGAACTGGAGAATCCGGTTATCTTGTTCAGTTGATCTGTGGTACTTTTCATGTGGCATTTGTCAGACGACATAAGTTAGAAACCGTGGGTCGAATTTAGTGGTGTCGAAGACGTTTGTGATGAGATGGCGGAAAGGAATTCAGTAGAAGACATTGACCACAGAATGACAATCGAACGTGTTGGGTAGTGATTTTGCATTCTAAATTCACTATGCCATCGAGCTGCTTCACTGTAGATGTCGGCAGCTGAGTTTTTAGAAAAGCGAAGCAATCGTTTCCCGTAACAAATTTGAATGAAGTCAGAGACAATTTTTTCACATTGTATCTCTCGAGGGCCACTTACATAGACAGAATGGAGCGGCAGTTATGTAATCAAGTCAACGAACACATTCCAGTTTGGGTTCACAAAATGCTCATGAAGACCACA
>JTDE01003546.1:13770-40063 GCA_014338405.1 Paragonimus skrjabini miyazakii
TTACTTCGTTTTTGGTATTCATTGCCTACACATAGTAAGCGTTAATTTAGTGCACGTACTCACTTACACGGTACACATCACCTTATCGTATTTTACGGTATAGCGCTTAAAAATGCGTTTCCTTGTTGCACCTATCCATTACGCCGGGGAATCTTTTACGATGTCTGGAAGCCCGAAATTCTGGTCTGATTGAACGATTTCAAAGATCTCCGATTTTTAGACGTACAGGGTCTTGTGCATACTTTCACGTTAAGCCCTCTTTTTTTATAGGCACCCCACATCAGTTTCTCTTAAAAAAATTGATTACCACTTGCTTGAATTGATCTGACCTAACAACACACTGCTCTTGCACACATTTCGTCTTGTCGGTTCACGAGCTCAGACCACGGCAGAATGACTTATATTAAACCATTCGGTGACTGTGATTAATTTGACTGCTTGTGTTAGCACCTTTGTTCAGGGGTAGCCCCGCACAAATAAATGAGCTTGTGTATTAATTTTCGTTGCACGTTTTTTCAAAGTTCCCCTCATCCCACAGTTACTTTTTCCCTTTTGTTTTCCCTCCAATATTTTTGGCATTTTCTATCTCTCCTATTTTCACTTCCATTGTTAGGCCTACTAGGACTGAACAAGAATCAACTGTCTCAGAGAACGCTGTGGAGTGGACTTACCGGGTTCAGCAGTGGAGACTCTATGTTGTGATTTGCGCAGATCATAGTTATTTTTGACTTACGGCGAATCCACCCACAACGCATCATGTACACTTGCCGCAATTTTACCTTGGGCTGTGGTTGCAGAAGTTGCAGACTTGGTTTATGAGCGTCCGACGGAGCAACTTCACAGCGTTTTTAAGTCAGAAATTATTAACAAGATGGCGGCTTCTGACCAAGACAATGTTAACAAGCCTTTTCTGGCATTTACTTGAGAGACCGCATACCCTCAAACTTTGCATTGTCACACAAATCAATTTTCAGATAACCAAAATGCCGGCTAATGGATATTAGGTGCTTAGTTGCTTCAGAACTACTCGTAGGAAAATCATCACACGTTAGCTGCGTTAGAGTGGAATATTTCCTTGATCAAACTAGCAGAATTAGGTGACCATGTGCATCATATTTATGTTCTGTAACAGACAGCCAGTGCACAAGCAACTTGCGGCGACAAAATCCTGCGAAACATTACGCTCAATTGCGTGCCAGATCTCAACGCCTGTCGTCCTCCTTCATTCAGTCAATTAATTTCAACATTTTCTTGAAGCTATGTGCGTTGCTTTATTAGAAAATGTATTTTTAACACTACCTGAACGTATATTTTGTTGTGATTTTGAACTGATTAATTTGTTAGCTTCCTCCTATTCTTGTAAAAGGTGAATTGGTAATCCCAGATGTCCACTGATTCCTAGAGCTATGCTCAGTCTGTTGACGGCATCTGTCGGTTAACTGGGTCCAAACGTTTTGCATCTGTCGTGCAGCTAGCCAACATTAAAATCTAAGCCTACTGGGCACCCGATTTCCTCTGGTACTGCTTTTAATTAACTGCCTCGATCGCGTTTACCCAGGCGTGCTTTTCACAGAGTGCACATCAATACGTTATAACAGTACGATGGAGATTGATTTCGGTGATATCACGAACCCATCAGGTGAACGGAAAAACGACAGACCAATGTACACATGTTTTTATTGAATGCGGCCAAAAAGTCACGTTTTCTGAATTTCTACAAACACAAAGTTCATTCAAAACTCACTGTTGCACAGAAGGGAGTTGTTATTGGGTACGAAATATGATGGATACTTCCAGTTTTCTTTCTCTAAAGTTTTGAAGTGTTTTTTGTATTTCGTTTGCTTTTGAGTCATGAATATTGCATTGAGCAACTTATGTTCTCACTCGTTCCCCTTACGAGTCAAACCACGTTATTTGATACTGGTCAACCTTACTTTACTTCGGCGTGATACCACATAGAACCAACTTGTTAGTATTCAGCAGTTGACTGATTTTGTTTCTGCTGTGACCATTTTTACAAAACTGTTCAGATGATACACCGAAACTGTGAGCAATTCTATTACAAATCCAGTACGGGCAAACAAAGATTATTGCATATTTTCAGGTAACTTTTCTAGTAATGATAACAATTATCCAGTAAGTGAGAAAGGCCGTTTACTTGCATCTGGAAGGGAGAAATGGTGTATATAACACGTAAATCGTCGTTGTATTATTTACCGACCATACTGCACTGTACGTACCCTCAAGGTCGTGGAGGAACATCTGGGTCAGTAATGTTTCCAACATGGGCTCATGAAAGGCGTTATTAACCGCGACAACTTTCGTACACCTCCTTTCTGCTACTCCTAGGTAAAGATGTCCCATTCCTGAAGAAATCCTGTAAGAATCCTGGTGGTCTTGAAAAAAAACTGGACGTCTCAAGTATGTGGATTAGCAATCAGTGGTTTGTTGAGTCGAATGCTATCCTGATATTTATATGACAAATCTCGCTTCTTCCACTCTTGTCGAACCCTTTTGTGATTTCACTAAGAAAGCAAACTATCCATCAAACACGTGGTTGACTCGACCATGTTGACCAAGATTACTCCAAGTATCGAACTGTCTTTTCTATCCCAGTGACCGATCAACGATTAGAAATCTCAGTGAATAGAACATTTTTGTGGGACCAATTTTGTAGTTGACTGAAGAGTACGAATAGCCTAAGAACAGTAGTGTTTTACTGCAATAGATATATCTGACTTGAGAATAAGTGGTTGCAGTTTAATTGTAAATTTTGTTTATACTAGTTGGTTCAAGAGCTCTGTGTCATTTGATTGTGACGTAGGTAATGTGACATGCTGACGTCATCCTTGTTTGCGAATATGTAAGCTGTGTCCATGATTTTGTCGCATGCCTACTCGGACCTGACACTGCCAACTTTTGCCAGAGTCGGGTTAGAGTCGGCGTGTTTCACGGGTAGGTTGATGGTACGAGGCTAAGGTCGTAAAAATCTACATCACTCTGTGGTGAGAAGGCTAGTATCAGTGAGATGCCTATAAATCCTAAACAGATCGAGGTCTTCAATTTAACTTAACCTGCTTGGTAATATTTCAGATTACTGATGAATAGTCTGGGATTTGGGTAATTTGAAGTTGAACCTCACCCACAAGTTTCACTCCCTTGCCTCGCAGTGGGTACGGTCGATCGTACTTTCTGTAGTCATCATCGTTTGAACCACCTTGTCTCTATCAGCACTGGTCAGTCACAGGGGCTGCGTTTGAGCTCACAGATTGCGTTCAAGACAACGCATTTTAATGAGGCACAATAGTCGGCACAATGGAAAGGAGTCTATGTAGAGATTATAAGTGCAATTTAGCCGTGAAGTATAAAAGATTAAACGGAGATAGTAATCTCCTCACTAAGCCCGTTTCATATGACCGCCTTTGAATAGCCAGTTTAGAAAACCTACATATTTGCAACCACACACGAACGAGCCATAGTTGTCTTTCCGTTGTGGGAACTCTTCCACAAAGTCTCACTCCAGATTCGATGAGTTACCCAATGGCAATAATTCAGAAGACAACGAACAGCGCAGTACTCTATATATTGCCACGATCGAGGAACAGGAAAATGTGCAGCCAGTAAGCGTCCTGCGTGTAACGCGCTGTACGGAAAAAGTGAAGAATTTCTACGCTAGCGGAAATAAGGCATACAATTGGGCCAAACAAACATGCCTCATCAGGAGGTGTCAAATTGTACAACAAAATACCAACAAAAATTAGGCTGTTCCAGAATATCGCTACACTGTCGAAACGATTATCATAATAACAATTTCTGATTGAAAGCCTTTTAGGGAGTCCTCTCGCTTAGTGAATACATATCAGTGATAATATATATTTTCAACGCATCTATGGGATAAATGCTCGAATGTGCGCAATAATAATAGATACTTACATGCAGTACGAAGCAAGAAATGGTTACATAATAAGACAGACATAAAATGTGTCGCCAAAAGAAAGCGAAATCAAAGGGAAAATGGTCACAGTTTACAAAATTTGATACATGCTTCAGGAAAAACGATAGTTCGCATGTTCCACAAATTTTGTCCACAAGATTAAATGTTACATAAATTCACCTAATACAAGTTTGAGTGAAGACAACGTTTCAACTATTTCAAGGTCACGCCGGAAAATACCTGCTGTAAAAACCGGAAGTGAGAAAGCGCGCGTCGTATGCTTTTAAACCTCGGCTAATACTTGCCTCCCTCCCTTATGTTGCAGAGTCGGCGGTTTGTGCCGTCTTCGAAAAAGAAAAGGCCCCGATTGAAGACAGATTACCTGAAGGAACAGTGGCGTAATGTTCCATATTGTTTCTTGCCCCTTTCTTAATTTTGTAGTAGTGTTATGTGTTTTTGATAAACGAGTTCTGGCGAACCCCCATTCTTCCGCTCATCGGTTATACTACAGTGCACGTCCATCTCTGAAAGATTTTGCTGTGATTTGACGTAACTTCAGACGGAAAATATATTGAAATAATTCAGTTTAGGTGAGGGTGAACGTAATGTTAAAAAATCTGATGAAAAATTGAACAGACTTCAGCACAACACTTCGTCGATTACTGATGAGTAGTAAGAGATTTTGATTTTGATATAGATTGAACATCACCCACAATTGATTGCAGCTGTCGCATTCCCATAGACTTTCCAGTCGGCCCCTTTCGAAAAGACGCACTAGACTCGAGTTTCGCTCTCATTAGAGCTCGTCAGTAGTGCATATCATCGCCACTGCCGAGACTTGAACCACGGACATTCTGTTCATGAGGCAACCGTGTTTACCACTGCGCCATTGACCTCACGTCAGGCACGACCGAATTATCATATGTGAACGCTCATCCGCTTTCGCTTGTGAGTCGATTGTCCGAAAAAGTGGCCAGTACGGAGTTTTGAGCGTCCGTTGGTCGAAAAATTTTCCTTGCATAACGGATACTTGTGGGAATAAGAAAAAGAACGCAATCTCGTGGGTTAAATGGAGAAATGTGGAGTGATCACATGTAGTATGAAAAATGCTGTACACATAGTAATTTATTAACACAAACTTTACGCGATATTAATATTTTTGTGTTCTTTTCAGTAAGGTATACGCTACTTACAGGCAACTGCTATCGTATTCCGCGATAATTGGGTAACCAGCAGCTACTTCTAGAATGATTATCACATGATAATCAAAACTCCATACGAAGTTTCGACGTCAGTTTGTTTTACAGGTTCAACCTTTAAGCTAGAATCTGTATTTCATAACACAAAACATGTAACTGCAGTTTCTAATGATTGATGAGGAGGGTTGGGGGCAGGGGAGACAGTTTAGTGCACGGCGCACTAAGTCGTCTAACCCAGTTACGAATTAACCAGACGCAAAATATAGAAATGCAGTTAAGAGGAGAGACCGAATATTTATTACGCGTTATACATAGAGGGTCTCTTATAGCTCTAGAAATGGCACAGACACGTAAATTAGCTAGAGAGGCTAGAGACCAGCCATCGACGAACGATTAAACCGGAAGTGTTGAGACACACGTGTGCGTTCGGATTCGCGCCGCAGTCATGTGGCATGCAGACAAACAATCTGACAACATGCATCGCGCAAACTCTCTTAACAGCCTAGGGACAATATGCAACGACTAGATTTGGAGCTATTTTACACATCATACCGCAAGCAGGTCAGTGAAATCTCCGGGTAGCTACCAAGCGCACGATGTGAATTTGGGTTTTAATGGGATTATTTAAGGTAATCGGGGAAATTTTTTGTTCCGAGTTTTCTGTGGAGAACTTTGTGTGTCAGTCAAGTAAACCGTCAATGCCGGCTACTGTTACTTATAGTCTGATGGCTTACCAGTGTAAACAGGTTATTCCGAATGGGCACATAGATACTATATGGGAAAGGTAAGTATGTGAGTTATAATCCTGTTTTTTCTTTCTTTTTGTTTTTGTTCCGAGTTCAACTTTATATAAATTAATTCCACTAAATTTATTATAAGCTTCAATTTTACATTGCCCAATATTTTGAACAATGCATGCACAGTGACGCACATGAACAAAATGATGCAGTTTCGTGAGTACGCAATGAATCAAGTGGTAGATGGGTTGTGAGTAAACGGTGGATAGGCGATAAACAGTTCCAGGCAAGTTGTTTTCAATGGTGTTGGCTATAGTTACATGGTCTTAGCCTGTGAGCGCATTAATTTACCATATAAATGTTCAAATGCGGATGTTGATATGTTATATAATGTGATAACATGACCATCATTAATAAAAAATTGAAATGTCACCCACATACCATTGATGAAAGATATCACCATATATGACATCTCGTGAATGCCGTTCAATCATACCCATTTTACCTTAGTGGACTACCCACCTCCACAAAATGCCTTTTTATCTTACATTTAAAATGAGAAGGTGATTTTCTTTGCCCAACAAACAATCTTGAGTATATAGAGAAAACATTCCACCTGCAGTTGGAACCACAGATAATCAAACTAACTCCTGAACTGGAGGGCCTACATTTAGCGAATCAGTATTCAACATGTTCACTGATATGTACGGTGTACACAGTCCATTAACTTAGACAGTTTGTCTGCGTTGGAAATGGTGACGATCGGTAACACAGTAAAAATTTGGTTGGCTTTATTATGCACCTGGTAGATATATTCAAATGTCTTGCAAACCAAACCGGTTACATCAGCATCATCACGAACACATGTCAGTGGACTTCACTGATGCTAAACTGACGCACAGTCATGAAAAGAAATACGAAGCTTATGCAGGGAGACAGAAGAGAAAAGAAAGGAGGGAAAGGACCTGACTGCTAAAACAGTTACGTCTATGTTCAAAAATTCCCTATTAAGGTGCCCACACCTTGCGATCAAACAACGACGCTGCAGACGAAAGTATGGCGTCATCAGCAAGACTGCTCCGCGCCACTAAGTGCGCTCACTTCACGGACAACTCGGCCAAACAACGAAAACATTCACGCCACTGAGCCCGACTAACCGCCATCTCAACTAACGTCTCCAGCCATTGACTCCATGAATCGCTAGGTACGCAGTCCGGGAGACAAGCCCGATCTACAGTGGCCAACCCTTTAGTGAACGAATTCATTTTCTACACCGGGTCGTCATCTGTCCATCTCGCAGCTTACGACAGTCGATCGCAGTGTCAACAAGTAGTGTTCGACGTGGCAGATTACTAGCCGAAATCCTTGTTATATGACCCAAACAACTGATCCTGTAATATTGTAAGGATTGAACAAAACAATTCGTCTAACAAACTAACAAATAACCTTCTCGATGCTCACTCGTTGGTGCCAACCGATGCGAGCAATCTAACGCAGACACTGATGGTTAAATGTCTGAAAACGCTTCATGTCCTCCACCTCCGAGTGGCTATGTTTCACTGCGGTAAAGTTATACAGTCATACCTGTAACCTTATATATGCGACACTTAGGCTTCGGAGGGACGCTTAGCTGTTACTAAGTGTCCTAAGTTGACGAATACGAACCCAACCCCAAAGGTAGGTGCTTCTATTTTATTTCCTAAAACTCCGCGGCGGTAACTAATACAGATTTACAATTACTGGGGCTGATGAGCAACTTTCCCAGCTTCATTGTTCAACATAAAATCCACGGAGTTACAGCACACTTGCAGAAACAAGTTGAAAATTGGGGCTGCAGGGCGCATTCTAATGTACATAGGAGAGTGCGGAGTACCGTCTACCATTGTTAGTACTGCCTGACAGTTGTCAAACAGCAACACCTTGCCGTCAGGATGATCAAGATCAATCGGTTTCCACCAGGTAGGAGTTTCACTCCAGCACCTTGTGGGCGTCGCAGACAGGCCTTCATTATTTTGTCTATGACAGAAGTAAACAAAAATTTTGGAATGTAAGCAACCTTGCAACCCTGTTGTTAAAACGGTCAGACAGTCCACCCTAAACCTTAACCTGACCCGAATTGTGAGAATAAAGCGCTGGCAGTATGCTTACACAACTGGTCAAGTAGTACTGTATTTAGTTGTCTCTGAAAGTGTAGACCAATCCGACCAACCAAGTAAATTTTATAATGGAAAAATACGGCAGTTTTCAAACTACAACAATCACGACACTGCATCAAAATTTGACGGAGAGTAAAACAATGATCAGTGCATTTGCACTCAGGATGAAACCCTGCCTGCGTTTCGGTAATGTTTGCTTCCTGAACTACAGTCAATTGACGAATTGATTTCTGGAGTTAAGCTAATCCATTATTTGAAACAGTTCATTCCCTTCAGAAGTTTGAACAAAACAGTCAGAAAACGAAAACTGGTAGATGCAAGCATTTCGTATTGACTCATCAGTACCAAATTTACAATAACATGAAACGGTTTTTTTTATATCGAACAGATAAGGGGCTAGGGTGGATAGTCAATCAGTGGGTTAAGAAAGGTCACTAAGTCCAGGGAAGGGTCAAGTTTACGAGCAACTGTTTCTGAACACACAGGGTCGGATTTAGTCCATTATTGTTTTTGCAACAGCCCCTGATCCAGTGGCTCTAACAAGGAGGAATGATCTCCGTATCCCATGCACGCTGACACAAATGAGTCAAAGTATTCAGTAACGCCTCCCTCTTTTAGAAAAATGTCAGTAGGAGGTCTTAGGGTCCAGCAACCCAGAATCAAAATGTGATTGTGGACCTCATTATTAGCTGGTGATCCTATAGTATCTACAGTTCTTAGTTATGTTTTATAATTCATTTTTTATGTAGTTGTAGATAACGTTCTGTTATCTTCATCTCTACATTTGTTTGAGACCATCACCAACACTTTTTGAATTGAATCATCAACAACATTGAACGGGAGTTACTGTCTTCTTCACTTGTGCCGAGTTTTTGCTGGTGAATTAATTTCAGGGTGAAATATTTTGGCGCCGCGTATCGATTAGTCTGCCGACGCTCAACGTACGTCATCCCACGTCGTGTGTAGTATTATCTATCGGCCATCTACTGAATCTGCTCTTTGGCTCTGTCTTACTCTCTTGTGGTGGTCTATTCAATTCAGTGAGTCATTCCTATTTTAATGGTATGTCTTCCATTTTATTTGTACGTTCATCATTTGCACCCATCCTTTACTGTTACAACTCTTCTTTGATGTATCCATATTTTGGTCATTTTATCATTTGATTAATCAAACCAATACAATCCTAAATCCACTGACCAAGGTGCTGTAGTACATGCTCTAGCGGCAACACGGTGGAAACAAGAGGTCAGTTGAATTAACTCTCGATGTGTTCCGCCCATTGTTCCAACCTTCTTGGTCTATTATGGTTGAGTGTGCCATCTACCTCACTGATAACTTCGGAGCAGTAAGACGGATAACCTTCAGGGGTCTGTCGAGTTTTCCTCAAACGAAAGCGGCCTCATCTCCGTAAACTTCCCCATTAGCCGAACCTCACAATCAGCGATGATAACGCGCCTCAGTTTCCTGCGGATATCTCTTCTAAACTTGCTATATTATTCGTCACGAGGATTATTCCGTGTGGCATCTGACGACTCGGGATCTCTCCGCAATCCATTGTTTGTTTAATCCACGAACCGTCCTACCAAATGCTACAGTACCTGTTTCATAAATGGCTTATACAACTTGAAACCAGCAGTTAATAGGGTTTTCGGAATGAGCATTGCTAATACTGCTTTATAGACTAGTTTGATAGTTATGCTTTACCAACAACATAGCCAGTTTTTTAAAAGCCAGCCGTTGTCTGTGGTGTGTTGCCTAACAGAAGTCGGAAGGACACGACAACGTAGCACCCAATGATCTGAATCCAGGTATGTGCTCCAATAAGAGCGACAATCCTGAATCAAACCACGCCATCCTTAACTAACGGCTATGTGGTCGAGCTGAGATCAAGTTTGCCTGGGAGAAGTGGGGCACCATGTATAACAATGACGCACGCAATGCCTCAAACTAGTTTATGTTCAGCATTATGTTTACAGTTGCAACAGCCGCCCGACATTACGCAAGCGGTGGAATACTGCCCCAAAGCTGCTATTTAAACAAAACTCGGCCTCACCCAGTCGGCCGACCTGGACGTCCAATTATCAAGCTTGACTGCTTATACTATTGTATAAGCATGTGTCAACCGAAAGAGAGCGTCCAGTCCGGAGTAAAATGCATCCTTGACATCGAAATCACCACAGTCAGCAGAAAAAATGAAAAACATTGCGAAAATTTGCACCTGAAGCTGTCTTCAGATGGACATGCTAAAATGATAGAAGAAGTTTACTATTATCATGAATCCATTCTAACAGTTTGGCTGTGACAGTCATGCTTAGGAATGTACCCACTCCACCCTGGCCGGTAACGGCGGCCGTAAGATTACCTGAAGTTTATGACCGGTAGCGAGTATACAATACGGGTGCTATTAGTTCCATGCAGTAGACATCCACATTCGATGAGTTTACCGGTTGTGCGAGGACGGCCTGTTGGCCTATCTGTTTTAGAGTGCGAATGTAGAAGGCACCAATATCAGTTCACATTCTAGGTTAAAGCAAGGGAGGAGGGAAGCCTGAGAGAGGATAACAAGAGGTGGGACTTACAGTGTAACTTTGATTAACCATATATGTTGTCTAACATGTAGGGTGCCTACTATTCATAGGTTCGGAAGAGACCTGATAACTAAGTTATGGGACAGTGGGGAAGAGTCAGTGGTACGGTGTTTTCGCTTATCCACCTTGATATACGCAGTAGACAGGGCGACTAGATTTACATTGCGATAGGTTCGATGTATTAACCAATTAATTGTATTGTGAACATTCATGGTTGAGATACTTCCAGCATACCTAGACAGGTAAACGATTACGATTCCGACTCGAAGCTTTTGTTTTGAAAACCTTTACTGGGAGGCAGGCGATGAAAAGCATTATATCAATCAACTTTCAATCCGCAACCTAGAGGATAAGGAAACTGTGGTTTTTCAGACGTTTGCCAGTTTGTCCGTTTTATATGAGTATGTCCGTCTTCAACCATACATGCTAGATCAGTAGGTAATCAAGATGCGCAAGCCGTCACACCACGTTAAGGTTCACTGTCGTTGTGGCCGGATACATATTGACATGTATGTCTCCCTTCGTTATTAATAATTACCTGTGAAAACTGAACGTACTCTTAAAGAGTGAATAAACACAGCTTGCTTTATCAAACGCACTAATGTATGAATATTCAAAAAGCAGCATTCATACTATCATAAACGGTTGATACCACGATTCTTGCAAGTCTACCTTCAGACAGACATGTCACACTAACAAGTAGGGTTGGCTGAAATTGATGAATAAAGTGTTTTGGAATAGTGTTAGAAACATTCTTCTGGAATCAAGTGTACTACCAATGATTAGAAAATGCTGAGCGGGATAATTTTTCGGAATGCACATTGTTATCAAATATCTTAATGCAAATATTTACGTGTCACGGCTATTTCAATGGGGTGTTTGTCAGCATACTGGATGTCACGGGACGAGAGCAACGACATACTAATTGACAAACTTATAAGTCGCTTTCACCGTTGATACTCGAAAGTGGTATGTTCTCGTTAGGGTTCCTGATAATTTATCGAGGTTTTATGAATGAATCACCTTAATCACTATAAAACATTCACCAATTTGTTTCCCTACTGAGGTTTATGGTCACCCATAGCATGTATTACATGTATTATCACACCGGACTGGTACTGTGATATAAGGATAGAAAGTAGTCCAGGAACTCGGGCAATCACATCCAAAAGGCAAGACAAAACATCAGTGAAATTCCGCGTGTCCAAAATTTCGCTTTGGTTTACGTTATCAATATCAGTATTTCTTGGCAGATGTTTTGGTGCGCATTCGTCGTATCCGTTTGTTAGTTTTTTCGGAAAGTTTGCTGAGCGTCAGAAGTAGACGGCTTTCTTTAACATTGAAGGGCCTATGGTTGAAATTTGGTTAGCGATATTCACTTTCAGGCAAGTGGTGAGGGATCTCGTTTATGAACACATGGATAACACCCTTGATTGGTAGCAGTAAAAACAATCAGGTTCTTCAGCAAACGTCATTCAAACTAAATCATGATCTGTTTTGTTTAGTTTTCCAATTAATGTGTACGTTTCCCGCACGTAAGACTTGAATTCCAATCTAAAGTTATCCTGAATTAGACAAGCCAATCAATGCGCCGTCAAAAGCACAATGAGCACAACTAACTTAAATTTTCCTAGACTGTCACTCTCATTTGCTTATAAATGAGGTCAAAATAAAAGAAGCATGGTAACTGTCATAAATACTGTAGCTGGCGACTGCTGGAATAACCATAATTGACAACTTTGAAACAGATAACACAATGACCCTACGGATAAAGCGATTGGATGAATGTTGCATCAATATAAAAGCAACTTTTCTATTCAATCAGCCTATAATTTGAAGAATACCGTGTGTATAGCCATTCACTTATGAACAAGACAATTAAATCTGATTGGTGGCCAGAAGTGTAGACAGATATTTCCGGGGTGAAGTAAAACACCCATCCACACATTAAAGTATATTAGTGAATGATTTTCTTTTTTAGCAAGTCGCCGAGGATAGCTTTTGTTTGTCAGTTATAGTTTGGCTAGATGCATCTGTTAACGTGTACTCTCATGTTTTTGGTGCTGTTGGACGTAAATGAAACCATGTGCCCTGATAAATTTATTCCATATAAGTCTGCTGTGTGCGTGATAACAGTTAGTTCTGAGAAGAGCTTTTGGTAGGCGGCTGAAAAGTGTGTGGAATACGGGAGTTTGAACCGATGGAATATGTTTCTGATTGGCCGAGAAGCTTAAGTAATTCCGAAAATTTTTCAGACAGGATCTTTTGCTTTCTGGACTGATGTGAATCAATTACTGGTATAACACGGAACTGTGAGAGATGGATGGTACGACATAAATCCGAACACTGCAGAGTATACAATAGGAGAAGATTTCCTCTGGGATACAACTCAACCAGACGGAACAGAGCCGATTACGGTGTACAATCGGACTAACAAAGGATTCCATAGCTGGAAAGCAGAGGTTGTTGACTACTACGAGCTAGATGTTTATTGCGTATACGGCGGTGAACCTAACAGTCGGGTCTCGACCGTCAAGTTTAAGACAAAATTTCTTGTGAAACTGAGGGATATTATACAGCGTCAACCAACATTTTACAGATGTTTCGCAGGATAAATTTCACAAACCACTCAAATGAAATGTGCAGTGACGTGAGTTTCCATCCAATACATTTATAAGGCTGTGCAAACGGAAGCAGTGAACTTGACTGTAACGAACGTGTGGTTTTCTTAGTAAACATATGCATGCAAATTTCCACCATTTATTCTCAGTATTGACGTATGGAAACAATATAACCCTAACTTTCTATTCTCCTTGACATTCTGCAAGTTCTTTTAAGTTCTAGGTATACGTAACTGGCATGAAAAAGTTTCATTGTAGTGTGAAACAACGTTATCTCGGAATAAGTCTGGACAGCGCAAACGCCATAATGTGAGATTTTTTCTCAAGCATCTTTTACTTCGCTGTTTCCAGCTATTTACGCAATGAAGCATTTCGACATGTGAGAGCCTATGTGCAAAATTTTCAAAGTGAGGATTCATCCTATAATTGATGAGATAGATATCATAGTTTAGAAAACACCCAATTGCGGAGAATCCAGACTTTGGCTGGACTCAAACCAGCGACAGAAACAATTTGGAATTCACCAAATGATCCAGCGGACTGACTGCACAAACAAGATTTCTAACCAGTTCACGCTGGAATCGACCAACGCCATCGTCAATCAGTCATCGTCCAGTCAAGTGATCGGTGGTCATGACAGTAATTTTGGATGAAGATGCACGATGGAAACAGAGAACAGGGATAAAGAAATAAAATGGCAAAACTATTCAGTTTATGTAATTTATCACCAAGCTAGTTATAGATTCACCACCATCTACTTTTGGACTCATTATAGTGATTTCATAGAGTATATAGAAATCGCTTCGGAAAGAACTAAAGTGTTTTTTTCCAGTGTTTGACAGATGATACAGAATGTATTAATAAGATCTGCTTGGTGCCTTGTAATTGTCTTGTAATTACAATGTCTTCAATTTTAGCACTCGAAGGAGACTTGGGGAGGTGCTATGAGATCTGAATGCCCCATGCTCTCATTGTGTGAATAGCGTACTTCAGACAGCAGCAACAAGTAAATTCATAATTAACGATAAATTTGGTCAGTTTCACACCGGATCCTTTCTGGAAGTTGATGCGAAATGAATTGTTTGGTGCAGCGTAATGGGTTTGGTTCACAGTAAGGTGCGATTTATTGTTGCTTTGATCCTTTGTCCCATGAAGACCAGTAGAACATTCTTTTTGTTGAATGGGGAAAAGAAAACGAGATCCGCGGTTCTGTTGTGAGGGTTGGTTGCGAGTCGAGTGGACTCAAACGTTTATATTGCGTTCGGTTGTGTGATCACATATCGAAATACAAAAAGTCCAAGAGTTGCTGCTTCTTGCTCTCGGTATCAGTTAGTGGATTCACTGATCATGCTGGTGAGTAATATCAGTGATCACATCCTGTTTGGTGAGTGCGGTAGATGTTTTTATCCTTCTGTTCTCCTTCGTCTTTCATTACGCTATTGATTATGGATCTATGGCAAGCGCTGTGCACATCATGGACAACCGAGTATGACTGAGCAACAAGAACGAGGCTTTTCTGCAGAACACACTTAACACGATAGAAAATTAAGTGATCATATTCTATATTCCGGATTTCAATTTGCAGTAAGCCATACTGAACCTCAAGGCTCGAATGGAGATGCTGAGAGAAATGGGACTTTGGTAAAGCAAGCAGTCGACTGAAACTGAAGAATTTGTCTCTCGCAGAAGATCACGACCATTCAGTTTATGTCTATGCTTGCCCGTCCACGCCGCATGGATCTTATTCTCGACTGATAAAATGAGCACGTGCTACAACTTAGATGTATGACTTAGTATGACTAAGCAACTTATTTCTCACCAAGACCAACATGTTTTGATGTTGGCTGACAGTGACAATCAGTCGTGATTCGCGCTATATTTGGAGGTTGCCATCTAGACTCAAAACGTCCAACCTGCCGGGATTAGATTAGACGTGGACATAACTGTCTTTCTCCTCTGTAGAAAGCGGAGCCACCATAGAACGAGTTAATAGATTGTTTGTTTTACCATTTCGGGTGAATTGCGTTGAACTGAGTTCAAAACTAATGAACGATTAACCCCAGGAATCGATTGCTGATTCAACTGATGGACTTGGCGGTGCTGCTCCGGCGGAACCTCGGTGGTTCGGTGCATTGTTGCACGAAGTTGTGTTCAGTGTTTATTGAAAGCTCTGTCTGTCCGAGTGAATGAAATCACTAGTAGAGTATCTCGTCGATGACATTCACTCGGTGAATTGTTTGCAGGTAAAATTAAACGGATTCCTCGCCGATTGCCGATGGACATGCTCGGGATCAAAAAGCATGCATACTTATGTGGGGATAACAACGGCGTTCTGGCTGAGGGTACAAGGTTCTTCGACAAGCGTTTACAGGCTTCTGCCAAGAGTGAAAGCTAATCAGATTAGGCGGCAGCACTAACTGCGTAAAAGTGAGGGTCAGTCTCTGATCTCCATGACGTTTGTCATAATGCTGAGCAACAACTTTGGAACAGTGCGTGAACTACCGGTTTCAATTTATGGCAAACGTTGCCTGGGGAATGGCGAAATTTGAGGCAACCCGGTGTTTAGTTAGTGCCTTACGAGAGCATAGTTCTGATGTTAAAAATAACATTTCAGGTTTCGGGTTGCTAAGAGAGGTTAGGTTGTTCACTTTCATTCATAGTTTTCACCGGTGGATGAGATACCATTTTGTAAATGGCTGAAATATTCTGCCAAACGATCTGCTTTACTGTGCTCCAAGAGTATGCACAGAAACTTGCCAAATACTGTAACGTCATTTTCCGGGTATATCTGAACCTTAGATAGTTATTAAAATATCAGATGGATCAGGACACATTCCGGACTTGGATTCGTGTGAAATGTGATCGACTAGATAATAACTCTGACCAGAACCCTTTGGTTTGTTAGAAGGCCGCTGTTTGCTTTGCAGGCTTCTCATCAGTTCCTGCAGAACCCAGAGGTATACAATATTCTTTTGCTAGGTGCACAGGGTTTGAACAGACACTCAGCAAGCATACTTTGAGTACTCTCTGAGGAACTTCAAGCTGTTGCTACCAAAGAAGATTGTTACAAGTCGACCACTCGTTAAGAATAAGGAATCGGCTGTAAAACAGGCGTATTCATCAGTGATTTTGCGTCTATGGTGGTGACCATGTCTACATGGAGAGTGGGTCCAACTGTTCGAAGTTCCCCGTCATGTGCCACAGTCTCGCATTTTGACTTGACTTGGATACTCGCAATTTGGGTCAAACGGCTGACCCAATCAGAATGGCATTCTATTTCGGAAATTGCACCCAATTACTTTCATCACTAGTGACTTCGTTCACACCGTAAACGAAATATACATGCCTATTTAATGTATATAGCCGGGTCATGTTACTATTCTAGAGGTGTCTGTAAACTGGGTTTTAACTCAGTGACAGAGTCGTACAGTACAATATCACAGAGAGAATAATTCCTGCTGAGGCCAGCTGAATTCTGTCATTTCCGACTGGATGCGCGTGCCGTCTGTGTTGGCTGAAACCGATCTAGGTTGGAGACACGTTGGCTGATGGTTCTATATTCGTCTACAAACCGGCATTAGGGTTGCGCATCTGGCCAAATTTTGAGTAGACGTGCTACGCTCACTGTCTTCCTACTGATAAATAACGGTAGGGAAGTGATGGTGATATTTTCATTTTTGCTATGGAATGTAAGCAATTTGTAACTAGGTAGGGAGGCTGGTTTTAACGGAATTGTTGAATTCATAGTCAGTCAAAATTTACGCCGACACCACCCAGCCGACACCATGAAAACTAAGCGCTTGTGTTGCTATGTGAATACGTTTTTTACTCACAAGATGTGTTTTATGATGCATTTTATTAAGCTGATATGAACTTTCGGTTTCGAGCGAATCATGAGTGGTGGCATTCAGTTTTCATCGTCTGTCGATGTTATTACTTAGACTATCCTAGATTATCGAGTTAAGTGTAACTCAAACTCTGCAAACGTGGCGTTTTAAATTTCCCATGAATTTCAAGTCATTGCTGAAAATCATGTGTAAGCAACACGGACAGGTTGATTTTGAAAAGCATTATCTCCACCGCGTAACCATCTTCTGCGCAAGTTAGCACGACGAACCAGATGATCAACTGTCAACAGATAACAAGTTATCGAGGAGGATGGATTTCTCCCCTCCGACGGAAACATCGAAGCGCAATGTAGTATATTTTGAATAACACATTTTGCGATATGCTGTGTGCTCTGTTGCCATAAACGTGGTTCTGTTTTGTTCAGTTACCTTTCAGCTCACTTGTAAACAAGCCGATAATACGTGGCAAACAGGTAGGTAGAGAGGAAACTGCTCTCTATATGATATTTCCTATCTGTCGGATTGAAAAGGCCAGAAACCGGTGGCTGGATAGTCGCTTTTGCTGTTAAATCTATTTTTCACTGAGATCTCTATCTCATGAATTTTGTTTTGTGTTTATGCTGAAGTTCATTTTATATTAACGGCTGCATTGTAAATATAAATACATTTCTAACTGTAACCGTTTGTCACCAGAATTTCCATCCGTAAATGCTCTGGAAACTAAAGTCTATTCCAGTGTCACGCATACAATTTGTCAATCATACATTCGACCTTCTGGGATACTTGTATATTTACATATTATGCCTCTAAAGTGACATTAGTACTGTGAAGGGAATATCAAGGAGACCATGTTTTCACGAGCCAACGTTGCTGGGAAGTCTGGCTAGTAAACAGTTTGCTTGTGGGTCGATTTGAAGTTCAATGAGATCAACGCAAAGGAGCATCATTTTAAGAGCGCTTGTGCTACAGGTCCCGAATGTTAATGATCATGCGATCCTCTGCATGTTCGTTCTCATTTTTTCTTCAGCGTTCTATTTTTATACAGTGCACAGTAGAGCACAAAATGAGTATCAGTTTGCAAAATAATTATTCATCATACTTTATGATAACAGTGAATGCTCAGCAAACTGTAGTAGATCGACCAGAACCTTGACAACGTTGTGCATATCGCACATTACCGATCAGAGTTCTGTGACTAAACAAATAAGATGTGGTTATCAAGGGCAATTTGAACAGGTAGCTAAATTATTGCAACCAAACAAAGCTACTTCCTACAAGGGAAACACAAGGGCAGTAAATGCTAGCGGCGTTTAGTGCATGTCAACCAATAAGTCTCTGATGATAAACGACATTCAAGTATGTTTACTGACAGGTGTATTTGAACGATTGTAATGGCGATATGTTTTCATGGGTATTATGTCAAACCACCTTAAACAAAATACTTCACCCGATTATAATATGATGGTAAACATATACCAATACAATTGTGTTCTTCATCAGATGTGCGCGTGATAACGCCTGCTGTTCAGTCTACTTCAACCGAAACGATGGTGAATGTATCCGTGTGACGTACGCGGATTACTTGCTTGCAGTTTATCTCGCCATAACTGGAAAAGGCTGGACGCGATTTGCGAAAACAACCATTCCGCAAAATTGAACTCCTTATACCACTCGAGAAGCTCTCTAAATGGATTAGACGTCCGTTTTGCACCGGTTTTTGCAAATTATCCATCAGTGTGGATTGGTATGGTGATCAAGAAAATCACACTGTTGAATGACATTCCATGAACATTGTCTTGCGTTATGACTGTTTGACTTTTTTCATGTCAAAGAACTAACGTTCTGGAATCATGTGCTATTCCGTCGAGTTTCCTAAATGACAATGGCTTACGAAGAAAAAATGTAGTCATTCAAACAGCACTGAAGCATTAGGGCTTATAAATGTTGGTTTGGCTGTGCGCATCGAAAGCGATTCCCAAATTAACTTTCAAGAATTTAAAACATATTTTGCGGTGTTAAACCGAGGAAGATACAATAATGCATTTCGGATTTTTAGATTCGATTGCGGTTTAAAGACAGATTTCCCGAAATGAAACAGTGGTGATTTTCATCACTTGTTCCGGCTAGCTGCATCAACAGAGCATCGTTTCCTACGACGACTGATTAAACGATTTAACACGTGTTCAAATTGATCTTCATAGTGCAGTAATCTGCTGTGTCCACATTCAGTTGCCCATCACTGTGTTCCTGTGATTCAGCTTATGAATTCATGTTATCTTGTGTATTCTACTTCCTCATAGATTTCACCTCCTGAGAAGAAGTGAGGGCAACAGCTAGAAAAACGAGACCGAATACCATCGTATGATTATGATGGCCGCGACTTCGTGGTCAAATGGATTCGTGTTGGGACTACAGTCTCTCAATTGTTCACTGGTGGCAAGTTCAATCACGCTGGCCTGCTTGGTGCCGGTGAAACTCAGTAATATCTCAGCTGCAGTCCATCACTTCGGTGGCGATGAGCGGGACCAAATGCCTGCAGTAGATAGATAGTCCAGAACAACTTTATTGTACTGTATCCGTGAGGTACAAAAGGAGCACCGCGTGAGCGCTAGCTATTCTGAAAACGTATTAAGATACAGCAATCATGGTCGGTTTAGTATGCGGGTTCTGTTTTGACAAACCAGTCACATGGATCACCATCACAACTGTGAACAGATCTTTCACAACTGTTCCATTGAAACCTGCTGTATTTTGTGTCCCTAGAGTTACACGAGGTTAAACTGATGATACAGAAACTTATTGAACAACTGCATGACTAATACGCCAATCCGAAGCTTATGCACGAACGTACCGGTTTACTTTCAACGATCGATTCAAATCTTTGATAATTTTTGCGAGTGATCTCTCACTGAATTTAAAGTGTGCATCATCATAATACTAACCAAGTTACACAGCCTGCAAAACCAATGACTTATATAAATCTTTTCAGGGAACAGTATAGCAATACAGATTGATGCTTGCCTAAGTGATTGTTGAAAAACGAGGGTAAGACCTGGATATTACATGAATTTGAACGTGACTGAATTTTATCGGATATCGCGTCAAGACTTCAAATGTGAAAGGCCTGTATGAGACTGTAGAATGGTTGTGCTTTTTCCGTTTGTATTCCTAAGCCTAATAACATAAGAACAAGCGTTTCTTTGGGCACGCTTGTAAAGCAGTCCTACGCAAATTTTGGGCCGAATATATTGTAGATTTAAACTTGTTCTCTGTTCAACCAAATGCTCAGACACCGCATGAGCTAATTTCCTAAGTACTAGCTCTTTGGCGCAGTAATTATAGGTGAGCTTTCGTTCTCAATTGGAGGTAAGTGAGAAAGACGTCACAACAGAAAACCTCACAGGATTCAAGCTTAGTCATATATCAGACAACACTGTTTTCTTCCCACACTCAAAAATCGTTTGAACGACGCACCGACTGCGTTCGGTAACTGGTGGATTTGAGATTGTCTTGATTCGCCGTCATGAATAGTGTCAGGGACGAACCCAACTCCCCGAAAATACCGTTTTCATTGGCCTTTGGAAAGACCTATTTCATTCTGCTCGAAGTGACTTACATTGTCGGCACGGTCGTGTGCCACTTCACCATTCACGTGCGTTCTCAACCTTGTGCCAATATCTGGCACCCTGTCTACGCACTTCGCCCTTCACGAGCGTTCTCAGTCTTGTGCTAATTCCTGGCATCCCGCCCACATGCTCGTCCTTTTAATTGAGACATCACTGTCCTGTCTGGATCCTTGTCTAGTCCACTTCCGTCCTTGTTTTCTGATTGGTCACAAGCTCCTTGAACGTAGTCTATTTTGTGACCGTGTTGTCTTCGGATTGAGTGACATAAAGTAGCTCTGTCCGGAGGCTAGTCTTTTCCTTGTGTTAGTTCGTTAGCCTCAGGTGGTTGGGTTGGCCGGGAAGATTCCTATTAATCGTGCATATTTCGTAGTCAGTTGTTCAGTGCCGTTGAACGCCGTTCCGTTATCTACCGTTTCACTAACCGTTATACAGTTGCCTGCTTACGCGCTCGTAGACCGTATATCAAGTTCCAGCAAATAGGATGACACATTTGGCTGTGCGTTTTCTGTGTTTTGGACAGTTTATTTGTTTCTCAATAGAAATATGACCACATGCTGTTAGTTATTAATCTGCAGATTAAGAAGCTGCTGTTTTATATTTGAACAAATGTTGTAAACACATGCGGTTGGTCTTCATCTTAAAAGCCAAATCGGTTAAGGAACGATACCGACGGTTTCCTGAGGTCACAATGAGCCGATTTGAATGATCGTCCAGCTGGTTCCAGTTTAAGTAAGAATCTCTTAGGGTCCCATTTACATAAGCGATAGTCATACCGTAGTTGTTCACAGTTATAATCGAGTTGACCAGTCGAAATATCTCACCTCGCTTGTTTTAACTGTGCAAGCGGTTTTCATGAGTCATTTCATTGATTAATCTTTCCTAATGCACGTTCTCGTTCTGCAAAATCCACCATACCCCAAGAATGGATATCACATTTGAACTGAACGACTGGAACACTCTAATTTTCAGTGCTTTTGATCGCTATGAGACGAACCTACCTGGAAATTTTCGAAGGCGGCTTGGGAATTTCACCCCTCCAACCATACCGAACACAGGATAGAGGTCTATCTATCTCCGGTTTTGGAATTTTACTCATTATGCCAGCCAAAATGTATAATATAACGATGGATGTGACGGTAAAAATAACATTTCATGTGTATATGCTTGACAGTGGTGTAATGTTGTCATTTATTTTCAACTCAGCTGTTTTCAATTTTGTGTGACGCATTCTGAACCCATTTGCTAATATATGCCATTAGTGCATGCAGCACAGTAGTTGGAAACTCTAAAATACCTGAAACAGGATGTGAAGAAATTTTCGATAGAGTCTAAGCTCCGGACGGTAACACAGTTGCCGAAGAGGATGGAGGGTGAAACAACAAAGATGCCCTGTAACTACTGCTGATTTAATGATAGCACACAAATATCGCGCATACAGATTTCACTGTAAATCGCAAGGTAATACATTAAAAGTATAATCTATTGGGATATACCTGAAAAAGGAGAGCTAGTGGCTGAACCAAGGATATCTTAAGAAACAGACATTTTGCCCACTTCACAACATTTACTACAGAGGAAAGGGTACAGTATATTTATCGGCGGCATAGACAGCAGCAAGTAACGGACTCTATAGATTTAGACAAGCAAACAAAAAATACTTTATCCACAGTGGCATGATGACGTTACTGCTATTACTCTTGACACTGATGTTTACACCTCAAGAATTACAGGTCAATAGTTACATTGATCATAGCATTTAAAGGTGTTCATCCCTTCTCATCGTTTCGATGAGCAAACATTCCAAACTCATCATATATAGACTAATGTCCACTGTCGAGCGAATTTACAACACTGTGGGTCTGTTGTTATTGAGGAAGTGACTTAGTTACCATTGTCATCTAATGAGGCATCCACAACGTCAATTACCGATTCTAACATAACCTTTGGTTCTACCTGCAACTGTGTTGACCGTAACTCGACGCCACTGGTGACAAGCATCAATGAACACATCCTCAGATAATCGACCGATTTTGAAAGGGGTACGTTGTGCGCCCAGTAGACATCTTGTTGACACTCGACATAAAGTGGACGCGACAAAAGTCTAATCTGCGATACAATTTGATTATTGTGAATAAAATGGAAAGTTACCCGAAACAATATTCTTCCTGTATAGGAACAGATAATAGTAATATCATTTGATGTACGTTGGCGTTGTCCATTTCATTTCTTATGCAATTTATCCGCCTCCATTTTGCATTAACTCTTGTCCTGGTCATATACAATTCGGTAACTTTAGCTTGACCCTAGGCTTCCTAGCTTCCAACGTGTACGTCAGACTGAACATAAACGTTCATCCCTTAACTTCTGACCTGCATTTTTTGTGGGTTCCACATCAGTATCAACATTATAGCAAAGCAACCATTAAACAGACTTGTCCAAAAGGTCGTCGGATTGCCGCGGTTAGTGCCTCTGGTCATGGGGTTTTGTTGTTACGTCGACGCGTTATAAATGCCGTGTACATTTTGGCATAGAAACTGATGCGAAGTGAGCGTGATGTTCTTGTACAAGCTATCTCACGTTCTACTCGTGGCCCTTTTTCAACCAACACGAAAGAATCGGTGTTAAAACAAACTTAAAAAAGAGTCTGCTGAACAAACTGAACGAACAGTCTTTATAGTTAGTCATTTGAAACAGCAGCCAATCGGTTGTAACCTGAGTGTTTGAACCAACCTGAGGCTTTTCATCTACCAACACACACCATCACTTAGTATGTTGTCTGATTCATCTCTACTGCCTTATTCAAGCAGTGAATGATTTGCATGCCAACATGCAGTGAGGGTACAGCTCATACATTCGACTTTACAGATGTGCATATTCAGCATTTAACCGAATTCATTAAAAGTGATCAAACTAACAGCAGGTTCCTCTCGACATCGAAGAAGTAAATATGCTTGAGTCAGCCTAGTGAATGCGGACCACGAGCAGCGTATCCTCACTAGACATGATTACCTGAGCTCACATTTGTTGAGTTTCAACAATTATTCACTACAGTGATCAGTGCAATCGGAGGATAGTAGCCCAGGAACGTCTGATTTGGACATGGTAGCTGACAACGCTCCAAGTGACTGTCCTCGATATCGACTTCATTCTAAACGCTTTCGTCAGAGCCATGGAACTAATATGAAAAGTGTGGGATAGCTAGTGGTTTATACTTGTTGAGACTAGTGACACAAATTAAACTGTGTATGCCAAATTATGAGCGCTCATTCAGGGTCCACAAAATACCCCTAACTAACAGCTATACATACGTATGAGAAAACCACGAATAACTCCCTGTGAAATGTATGGTTTATTAACTTGGACTATAAACACATGGGGCCAGAGGTATGTGTCATTGACTACAGTGGCTCCACAGTTGTTTGTAAGAAACATTCTTATGCAGAGCATACGCTCTGGTGTTGAAATTGCTGCGTCGCTTTGGAGGCCATGTGACATGGGCTTATCTCTTGCCTACGAATTGACTCCGCACCGTTTGCACATTAATACTACACAGTGCTGACACTCTCAGACAGCTGGAAACACAGGTGGACAGTCATGGTAACGTGGAGGCCGGAAAACTTGCATTGATGGGCGTGAGCTAATGAAGAACGCGGTGGTTGAAATGTGACCGTCATCTAAATTGTAAAACCCCAGGCCAATTCTGTGGGCGAACATTGCAATCCGATGATGGAGAGCGACGTTTATCACACAGGGACAATCGCGTCCTATGCTCGGGACAGGTGAGCTAAGTAATGAGCGCTAGTATGTGCCATCCTCCCGACGAACCTCAGTGGAGTAGAAATCTTGCTAACATTCACAGGGCACACATCAAGAAAACACATATGAACGTTTGCAAAAATACAGGGAATTTGTTAAGCGTGGACTACAAGCTGATGACGGGTTTATTTAGTCAAATGCTAGAGAGAGTCACCACGTGATTGCTTTCAAGGTAGTGAGAAAGTACTCGTAGAAAAAACTGTTTTAAACAAAGTAACCAACAACCAGTTAACTTCGTTAGTCTGATTACTATAGACACCGACGAGTCTGTATAATTGTTGCACAGACGAAGACTCTGGACTTTGGTGTACAGTTCAGGTGAATGAATGAGGTTATTAGTTAATGTAGATCGTTCTGCTCCGAAACCTCCGGTTCTTCACACTGCATATGTTTAGGCATTGTTCCAACTCTAACGCTAAAGCATGCCAACTGTCAGCCTGCCCATTTTTGTTTGAACCACCTGTTTGATGCGCTGTTTGGTTAGCTGGACAGAATATGCAAATTATTGGTGAGTCTCGATAAGATCCTTTCCTACCTAAAACTATTTTCGTTTTATTTCCATCTCCTTATAATTTTGCTACACTGGACCTGTCATCGACAACTGTGGTATGCTCCACTCTTTCTGTCCATTCTAGTATCGCCTATTAGACTCAAAGCTCCTCTTCATTAATCACAGACATTGAACTACTGTGCCAGATGAACAAGTTTTGCTGAACGTCACCATAATCGCCTGTGCCTACCAATTCCAGTTTTCCTTTATTTTGTATAACCAATGCAAAGGCTCTGACATCAGTGTTCACCGTCTGGCAACCACTAACAACTCACTCCAGGGATGAACACATGCCAAATGTCTCGTTGTTCCTGCATGAGTTAACATTGCGGAAACTCAGTCTCCCTTGATGCACAATCAATCAAGCCCAAAATTTGGAACAGCGATTGCGTAACTAATAACAAATACACCGTCTATAATCTTTATTGACTGTTTATCTGAATCACATCAGTTTTCCTATTTTTTTCGTGCAACATTTTATTCATTACCCTCTCAAATGTTTACATATTTTTGCAAATTCGTCTGTTATGCGTCACATATATTGATGTTTTACCATATGCAATAATCCAGTGGGGGTGGAATCCGATCTATGGCTTCAGTAATAATTTTCACAAATTTGCCTGTTCTGTTGGCATTTAGGAGCAGAGTGTGATTCCACTAGTGCGACATGTGTGCACTTTGGACTGTACGCGTGTAGAGAATATAGCATACTTAACCATACTCGATTCTGCAATGTTTACGGTTTATCTCACAATTGTGAGTTTATTCTATAACTGAAGATTATTTTGGGGCAGCCAAATTGTTTCCTACTTCGATCCACCCAATCGTCCGTTAATTACCCTATATAGCCACTTGAGAATTTAAACACCATTCATGATTCATTATTTCTCATCCTTCAAACACGCGGGGGGTTTGGGAGCAGCGATCGTAGTCAGTCAACATTAAATAAATAATGTTAACGTTAGCATCCACCAACAATTGCAAAACTTGGGTTTTTGAACTTGACAAGTAGGTAATGACCGTTATCCAATTTCTTAACAACAAATACTCAACTGCATATCATCGCCACCGCCGGGACTTGAACCATAGACATGCTGTTCATGAGGAAACCGTGCTCACCACTGCGCCATTGACCTCATGTTAGGCACGACCGAATTATCATATGTGAACGCTCAACCACTTTCGCTTGTGAGTAATGATCAGGTTGCCCGATCGTCT
>JTDE01003546.1:40489-53937 GCA_014338405.1 Paragonimus skrjabini miyazakii
ACTCGAGTCTAGTGCTTCTTTTCGAAAGGGGCCGACTGGAAAGTCTATGGGGATGCGACAGCTGCGATCAATTGAGTGATGTTCAACTTGAAAATACTCAAGTGTCGAATTTTTTCCAGTTCATGGTGATGACATTTGTACAGTTAACCTTCTCAATGATAAAAGTTGTTATCAGATCGTCGACAGATACTTTTTGCACTTCAGTCTCTGAGGCTGTTTGCTATTAATTTAAGAAAATGATTTGTTCTGGTGATAATTCAAGGTATCATAGGGTTTCCAGTTGAACATCACCCACAATTGACCGCAGCTGTCCCATTCCCATAGACTTTCCAGTCGGCCCCTTTCGAAAGGGAACAATAGACTCAAGTTTCGCTCTCATTAGAGCTCGTCAGTAGTGCATATCCTCGCCGTTATCATAGGGTTATAACACGTTATGCTGTAATGAAGACTGTTCGTATGGATTCAATTATGACGTGGCTGTCCAAAATCGACACCTAGTTACGCAGAAAACGATCAACTCCCTCATTGCTCGTGGATTTCATTCACCAACTATGCGGACATTTACCGTGCTGTTAGAAACTGTCGTCAACTTCAACGCGGTTTAGCCAGGAAAGGAGTGTGAGACAATGAAAAAACGCGGATAGCTTGGCCTACTAAAAAGCAGTAAATAGTATGCCTTTAGTTCGAAAATTACACAATCAAACATTCATTATTCCACTTTGGTTGCAAACAGTATAAAGCAGCTGTAATTTTTGTTCCTTCTTAAATTGAAATCGCCGACCGAAACTGAAAACTTTCTCCGTTGCTCTCTTCCATATTAAATCGTTCCAAGCAGAGTTGCATTAATATGAACCTGGTTAGCTGCATCTAATTCGTAAAGTTTACAGGTAATATCACTGTTTGTAATCCGAACCTGTCAGGTTGGATGGAATACGATTTTCGAAGTACTTAATAACACTAAAGAAAATGGAGGGTTAGGTCCAGGTTTGAAGTCTGCGGTTAAAGTTTAGCAGTATCAGAAAACCATGACGTAACAAAATCTAATACTACAACTTTTTCCACAGAATCCGCCTTCAATGAACTACTTGATCGGAAAGACTATGTATAGAGAAATAAATGCCCGAGCTGCTTATGAGGGACGTACTGCAAACGACACACAAATATGCATGTGACTTAAAGCAAAGGAGTTGTTGTGACTTATCAGAAGGTGGGAAGCGCTGGTTGAATATACCATACAATCCGTCTCTAACATGTGTCTGATGATTAAACTAGAAGTTGTTTGCTCTCTGGTAAGGTCTCGACCGGTCAGGTCACGCATTCAGGCCTTTGCATGGATTTAGACATGTTGGCTTAGTCTAAAGAGTAGCAACAGGCCACATGTGCCAAAGTAAACTTCGTCGAAGCTGCAGATAAAATGAAGTAGGATAGGGCCTTTTCGATGGCATAATCTGGAAACATTTAAATGATATTGAACGTTAAATTCCGTCCGTCGTGATTTTAACGACTGACGGACTGATACGCGGACGAAATTTCATTGTAGGTATACTTTTCAGATGACCTAGGGGAGGGGGTCATTTGTGTGTGGCACCGCACACACTGTTCACTGCCCCAAAGAACTGTAAATTGACTGATATGGTGATTCACCAGCATCTGTTATCCGCTTAACATGTAAACAGTCCGCTGTTGTGTTGTGTTGTCGGTGCAAACAAATGTGGCATATCTATTGTTGCACTGTTAGCTTCAGAAACAAAGAGCGAGAATAAATTTCATTTAACGAACTGAAAGTGCTGTTACATAATGCCTCATTCAGTGAATTAAACGCGGCATAAAGAAATGAGTGGGTATGGCATTCTGACTAGATCAATCGATGTGCCACACTTCACGTCTATTAAACTTGTCTAGGTTTAATCACCTACATGTCACCTATTATCATAATAAGCCGATATTTTTTATATTTGATCACTCATTCAACGGTAGCCAGCCAGTCGTTTTTCTATTTCAGAAATATTTGAATCCAGCTACGTGCTACTCGCTTGCCTAACTGTATGTCGGTTACTGATGGTGCATACTGATACCTTGTCTCCCTTGTACGTTAAACGGTTTATTTCAGCCAATTCACATTGTTTAATCTTTCTTCCCATATTATGTCCTTCTATCGCTCTTACGCTAGCACAACGCTGTTACGGTGGATATGAAAATAGTCATGATTTAGTTACCAGGTAGCAACAGTTCATGTAGAGAGCTATGCGTTAGATAGGTAGATGATATGCTCGTAAGATTAAACGCAAAAACTGAAACACACGCACTATCTATTTTCACTGAAAAGACAAAGTTTTGTTTCAGCAAACTTTCAGTTAGAAATGAAAGTAAAAAGTTAATTTGCTTTCTAAATTCTAATATTTTGTTCCACTTTGCCTTTACAGTTAAATGGCGACTTATCAGAGATTAGCAGTTTGAACGCCGTGTAATTTCAGCATATTTGCGAATCTCGGGTCCAACTTTGCACCAAATGCACTCAAATTTCTGTCTGCCACTACATTCTGTACAAAATAATAAAATAGTATTAAACATTTCTTATTCTCATTGTGTAGTTATAATGGATGTGTTTCAGTCGCATGACGATTTGTACTGTGGAACGAATACGAAGTGGCAGTTCAGAGACAATCACTGGGGCTAATCTAAGGTTGCCGTATTTGCCGGATGTTTTCTAAACTAATTTAAGTGAAAGTTTGATCCATATGATGTAATCACATGTTTTCCTGTTCCACAATCTCTTTATATACGTTTTTTTTATCTGCGTCTGAAGTTTGGAATTCATTTTTCTTACCGCGAATACACATTCAACGTTGGTTGCCTTTTACGATTGCTACAGGAATGGCGGCGCGACTGAGTGGCTTATGTGACATCCTAAGTTAAGCGTTTAATTGCGATAAGTAAGAAAACGGAGTGACAGTGAAAAATGCATGATGTTCAAATCAGCCAAGATTGTGCAAACCATACGTCCACACTCATTTCCATCTATTAATGTTACCATAATGATAATAGTTACTAATAGGGTGCAATACAGATTGCAACAAAATATAACACGATGATTACTGCTACAATTTCCAATGTTCAAGGAAGTGTATATCTGATCACCGACTGGTACATTAACTTCTCTTCTCTATCAAACTTCGCTGCCAACATTGTGTCACATGGTTGAAGAACGGGAAGAAGAATTCTCAGCAAATGATTGTCAACGACAGCTCGCCTTCTAACGTTGCTTATTTCATTAGGTCACACTGGTTAAGTAGATTAGCGCCATTTGGTCTGCTCTGTGATATGCTATGATTTTAGCTGATCGCTGCTTTGTCCAAAATGTGTATGTTTCACCGGACAACATATGGTTATTATCGTCTCTCATTTGGCGGCGTTGATGCGTCCTTTCGACCATAAACTATGTCAATGTCACGGTTATCAACTTGAACCAATCAACCTGATAGCGCATTACGGGAAAAAAAACTGAATGTAGTATCACATTCATAAATTTCGATGTGATCCGTTCGGGTAAATCAGTCTAAAACCGGTCGCTTATCGTATGTTCTTATAACTTTGAATACCGTTCAAAAATGTATGACTTGGTCTATGATGTAAAAACCTGTTGAGTGTGCCTAATGTGCTGTCTTGTGTGGCGCTGTGTAAATTCCATATACGACTGTTTAAATTTGCTCGATTTCCTTCGAAGTTTAAAGGAAGATATCCAACCGACGTTGTAACATGATTCTTTCGCTGAATCTAATCCGACTGTATTTGTCACTCCTGCTATCCTTTGACCATTTGGTTTCTTTTCGTTCGGTTCTCCTAGATGCTGAATAGAACATACTTGCTACAACACTGAGTGCTGGTTTTCCCAACAAGTTCTCAAGAAAATAAGAAGTGGATGATATTTTTGTGAGATACATATACGGTTTACTGATGCTCTGCTCAACCTAAACTAAAAACGAGATAGATGCCTCTTTTGAACAACGGGAGCAAATATGTACGGATATAATTTACGAAAACAATATTTCAACTTTATTTTACAATGTAATGATGCTTGAGATTGTTTTCATTTTTATACTGGGTTTTAATTCTCAGTCAAAAAGCTGCAATGTTGATTGTAAAGCAAACATATTTCAAGTTGCGATGAAGAATTATTTAAAAAAATGACCAGCTCTGAGTGGCCAATTGTGTTTCATATTGGTCGACATATTTGTGGAAATGCTTAAAAGTTAGACTCATGAAAGAATGTTCAAATAATTTTTGCAAACTTTTACGTATACAACAATCTTATTCTCATTGGTCAATGCTGCTGTGCTTCATTCAAGTTAATTCGGACTCCATTTATCCAACAACCACTAGTTGCCTGTCTCAGATATTGTTGTCATAAACATTTGTGAATTTACGGATCAATAATAAAGACCTGAAGATGGAAGGCTGTAGTGAAGACAAAGATAATATGCTTCCACACAAACGATCCAACAGTTACTAGCAATGCGATTCATAAAATGACGGCTGCCTTCAAATTCACTTATTCAGCTACCCAACTGCGTGTTCCCTTTAGGATTGAAAGGTTGGCTCTTCTTAGTGCCGGTACACACTCAGAAAGCCAGTCTGTCTCTTTGGTTATACATGCGTTTAATTGCATTTGTAGGGACAATACCGTTGGCAGAATATAATGCTGTTTGCTGTAGCGCACGACTATACAGAGTTTTAGGGGTTTCTCAACTGCAATGTCAATAAGCGAATTGTTGGGAAAAGCAAGCTGGAGGAAAACGGTTATACTGATCGCAAAATCACTCCGTCAACCAGCTGCTTAGTTTACCCTGTTAAGTATTTCAAGCAAGTTGTATGTAACTGTTACATGATACTGTTGAAGATTAGCGCAGCAATGTTGGTCGGCTAATATGGATCAGTTTCCTGTGCACAGAAGGCACTTTTCATGTAGATGACTGGAACAGTAGCGAGTTCTCAGTCATAATTATTTCGTTCGTTCGTGCGTTTGTTCGTTCATTCGGTGTTTCTGTGTGCAGTTTAGGTAAAAGTCGCCGGTTTTACATTAGCTACTGGTGATAGTGATTTAAAATATTGACAGTCCGCAACAAAGCCATAATTCACTTCGGTTTAAGTGAGCGAATAAAACTCGGTTTTTTACTGAGTAGTTTGTCTGGAAGTTTTGGTCAACCTTGCGACAGACGAAAGTTAATGTTTCCTTTTTAAACCGATCTAAATAGTTGCAGGATAAATTCGCTGATTGGTCCCTTCTGCATTCGCAGTTAGTAACGGATAAAATGTTTCTGAAGAACGCACAGTAGCAAAGACATGCGACCAGTTCATGTAAGTCACGGCTGGCCTAACTGATTTCAGTTTGTTGAGAGTATAATCAAAACGACAGTACGCGCAAGAAAATATTTAAAACTATTATATTGGGAGAGATCACTGTGCAAGCTCACTGCAATTCATGCAAAATTAGTGTTTGATTTATGTTAGTTTGATGATCATAGGCTGCATCTTTCGAAAATAACCTTCATCTGGAGAGGTATGCTGAATGCAGCACCATCCTAAGCGGTTGATCAGATTCCCTTACGGTTTCAAATACCAAAACGGTCATGCTGCATTTTGTACTTCGCCTATTTCTGTGGTTCACTTTCTTACTGGACGAGAAGGATGGTTGAACGAAACGCCAACCAATCACCGACAAACTTACTTTATAAACCGTCAGATATGTAGGGCCCCATATTTTAGAGCTCGTTGTCAACTCAATAAGTTTTATCGAGACATTTTCAGAATGATTTCAACTAAACGTCTTTGCAAACTGTTTCGACACAACCCATAAGTTTCGGTCAGCAAATTAGATTTAATGTTCAGTAACACCAACATATTTCTCATTAAATGCAGATGTGATCGGAATTTCGGACGAGTAAATAAACAAGGTTTACTATGAGAGCAATCTGAGGGTAACGTATACGTATGAAAGAAATTCCTATATATAACCAGTAATCAACCAAACATATTACGTTGATGAGCATGACATGACAGAATTTTCCATAAGAAAAGCAAAGTTGGTACTAGTAAATAGGAACGACATAATTTACAAGTCATAGTTCAAACACTCATCATATACTGAAGCAAAGATGGACGTATAAATAACCGAATGTAATTCAAATGTGGTCAACATTTCCATGTTGAAAGACGAGGATTAATTGCGTCACATTTACGGAATCATTGATCACACGTCCAGCGTGTCTCAGCTGTGGCGTATCAACGATTTATTTATATATTTCTCAGAGAATACTAAACGACATATCTTCAACATAATGTAAAGACAACGGACTTGTTGTCTGTCAATAAAACTGAGCTATGTTCAATTAGCAGCGCGTCTGCATATGTCCAGCAACTTATTTTGCAGGATCGTTCAGAGGCTCAAGGATAGCTTCCTTCCTGGTTATGGAAAAGCATATGAATAACATATCATAGCAAACATTTTTGCCTAATTTTTAAGAAACGCTGTAGCTATAAATTTGGTCGTTAGGATTTGCACATAATCGATATTAGAACTGTAAGAAGAAACTTGTGTCCACGTTGATAAATTGCATCCCAAATATTTCAATTTTGATTGGTAGACAAACCGATAAATTTGATTTTCCACTTGGAGCCTAACAGAGATTGCTTTATGTGTACACAACTGAATCCCGTAAACTGATGTCAATCGAGTTGGTAGTTTTTATAATGTTTTCTGCGTGGACGGCTGTTGGTGATCCACTTGTACCACACTAAATGATCAACATTGAGTTGATGCTGACGTTAAACAAGCAAGACGAGACAATTTCTAATAGCGTTTTGCTATGCAGAGCCACAACCGACTTCAGCAGTGTACGCAGATATTATCCGGAGACCAAAATGGCGTTAGATTTTAAGAACTCGACATGCGAATACCCGGTTAAAAAGGAAAACTGGTCAGATGTCGCAGAAAAGGAGGTTGACGTTGCTGAAAATATGTGGTGAAATGCAGATTTAAAAGATTAAATTTCCAGTTCCTTTGAAAAGCATGTTCTTCGTTCAGTTTGGCTGAGTAGAGTTGCCTACCAATCTCGTTAGTATTTAACTCAGCGAAGAATGATTAATCTTTGATGATTTGCCTTTCACGGTTTGGGAGAAATCAGTTTAGACATAAAAGAAAGATTTAGCGAATGCGTTACTAGCTCGTGGTGATCTATCATATTCACATGCAAGTATAACAGTTTCCTTTATAGAAAATGTGATAAATCATCGACTATTGTGGGTCAGTTAACAAGACTTTATATACGATCGCTGGATATTGAAGTTTTAGGGGAGGCTGCTAGTGAAGACCTATATCATGAGTTGCATTCTGGTACAATATGTAATCATTAGTGAAATATACAGTAACACTTCTGTGCTTCTTGCGATAGGTACCGCTGTCATACGTAAAGTATTTATGCTGTGCGGCCGGTTCGGTAGGATCTTCACGTTATGTACCACCTTACATGTCATTATTTTTGAGCTGTAGAAGTCGACAGAATTGGTCAGTGAAAAACGGTGCGCAAGTAGCAATAATAATGGTTTGTGTTATTTGCAAGAATGAAAAGTAACCTTCAAGGAATAATCGATATGCATAATAATTCACATCTACCTTCACGAAATGAAAACCATCTCTCAAACTGTAAACAGTGAAGTGTTGTCTGAAACAGAATGGTGTAAAATCAACATTTTGCGCATGGTAGGTGAGAGTTAAAATTCAGCAAATCAGAAATAGGCAGTTCAAGATGTCGACAGAAGAATTATCATCAGCCTCTTGTCGTACTTCGTATTATGAATTGACAGAGTTAGCGTTCCCGAACTTCCGTCTTGGCAAACCGTTTCCAACCATTTCCAGATTTGGCGATATCCCATGGGAGCAGAGAATCTGCGTACATCACTTGTTCACAGTTGCCATCAACGAAGTAGACCGAACGACATGCGCTGTTGGATGCACAGCTGTTTGTAAACCGTAATTTACATAGAGATTTCAAATGTTTGATAACGTTCTAGAACACAAGACAATACAAGTAATTCCATACAAAAAGCCAGTTTGTTCCGCTTCAACGTACTGACCTAGGTGTTTGTGCGATTGTTCCACTGTATTAAAATAAATGCAAAATTATATTTTGGCTAGCGGAGTTCTTGAATTCAACAGTGTTTAAAATAACGTTGAGCAGTATACGCTACTAAGTCCTCGATTCGCAGTTGTTCAACTAACTGTCTGCGTCAGAGTGTGCCGAGTGTTGCTATTTGCAACCCAGTCTATAATGGTCGATTAATGGCTACCATGTTTCCGGGTATACGATAATACGTATATTTTGATATGAGAAATGTATATGCCACACTCGGATGCGATGACATTTGACGGTGAATACAGAAATGAACCATTTTGGAAAGACAAACTCGTGACATTGTGACGTTTTACACGATTATGGAACGCCTGGAAGGTGCATTACTGTCCAAGCCGCCTTATATAAGTTTACATGTTAACATGCTTTTAAAATAAAACCAAATAATTTAAGGCTTTTCCGACACTGACCGAACCTGATTACAATCAATATTACTGCGTAAGCTCTATGTTTCATGAATGAATCGTTCTGTCTCGTTATTCACAATCCCAAACTGTTAAACTTAAGGATGAACAAATAATTATATAGAGATAAATTATTATAGTTTGCGTGAACATCAATTATAATTTGGATCTATGGACGTGTGTCACATGGTTAAATAAGTAAATCTTTTCAAGGCATGTAAAAGCAAATTAAGCCGGTAAATAGGTGTTGGATTTGTAAACAACATATTCTCATAAATCTTTTCGACAAGTACTGAGAATCGATCGACCCCCGTTTAGCCTTTACAGTGACATCACTTGAGCCAGCGACACATTTACCCTTCATTGTGGATGAATCCACAACATTTCAGAACTCAACCGTTGAATTCACACTTAAAGTTATAAGCAATGTTTTGATGTGTACGGACTCTTACTGTACAGGAGTTTTTTTAGAAAGTGGGCAGTCTATTCTACATAGCAGTTTCAATGAATGCTCATTGAAGCACCTATTCCTGTTTGGTGCGAACTGCCAGCACACAACCTAGATTGCGGACCAGTTCGAGGGTGGTAACCCATGACTGTCTGTAGTGCATTGATTTCTATCTTATTTGCAACAATCTCTCCGAATGAAACTTTTCTTGGTCCGCATCCCCTCTAGTGATCCATACACGGACACGCTGCATAACTGTCATGTCCTCTATAAGATGAGGAATACAACCACTGTACCCCGTTTCTAGGCTGGGCAAACGGCAATAAAGTTTTCATAGTGTAAGCCTTCACGTATCATCCACTGGGGGCCTAGTGCAATTTATGAGCGCCTAACAACTACTGCATAATCTGTTAACAGGATTAACCTATCTGTCAAAAGCGTCTTTGGGTAGTAACGAGCAATATTTGGATGATCGAGATGCATGGCCATCTATATGTTCACGTTTAAAACCAAACTGTCCACTGTGGACCCTCAGTTCAGCAAGTGGATTCGTCAAGGACTACCTCCATGGTACGTAATACTCTACGCCTCGTCGAACATGGTATATCTGTATCCAAGAACCTATAATCAAGCTCCACTAACTATTACCAATGGCAATCCAACTGCCTATACGAACGTAACGTGGCCACTATAACAAGGAGTACGCGATTTCAGAGATCAGAAAGACAGCATATTAAACAAACGTCTGACACGCATTAATCTTCATCTATATTAACCATTAGTAACCGGATTATTTTACACTGTCCAGGAAGATTTGTTGCATATGACGTTTTTCGAATTGGTAGGGAACACAAAACACAAGGTTAATTTGGACTATTGAGAAAAAAGTCACTAGCGTTTGGTCGCTCATTTGAGACGGACAAAGTATATCGCAAAAGATGTGACGACGGAAGTTATATCCACCACATGGTGATGAAGGAAGTCGTGGTTTATTTTGACGGTGGCCTATTATAATGCCCTCGAGCTGAATGGAGAGAAATTAGTAAGTTGACTCAAAAAGCGAATCACTGTCAATTATCTTGTGACATACATATGTTTGCTGAAGTATTTCGATTCAGCATTTCATATAAAACAATAACCAGGTAAACAATAGAATAAACAGGTGAATTCGGTAGACGTGTTTTGGCACGTGAAAGTGGAAAAGTATCCTGATTATGTCGGGTCTATCATGAATCAAATGATAGAGCCAACATCGTCTACAGTTACTATTGACCAAGGATGAGCTAATGGATGAAAACAGGTACTGGCTCACGTAGGTGTTCTTTCAAAAAACATGTTCACGCTGAACAGTGCTGATACTAACAAGACGTACAGTCATATTACCAATACGGTAATTGGGCGTGAGTTTTATTAGAAACCATCTACCCTGACATCGTTCGTGAGCCTGCATGTCCAATCTGATTCGAACGCTTCTAAGTCGGGAATGGCAAGTGTTTTAATCCATCTATCTAAAACACTTGGAGACAAGGACAATCATCCTGTGATCGCTACACGTTTGAAACCTGCACAATTACCTTTAGTTTGTATCACCTGTAAATGGCAAAATTTCAGCTCCCTTATTTTGTTTTCGGTTTGCACAGCTTTGGCTCTGGTTCTGTCAGTAATCTTACTCAGATGTTAAACGAGCAAATAAACCGCAAGATCGTTCTTACGCTGTTCTTGTTCGTCACAGTAACCTGTTCAATCATACGAGAACAATTCGGACAACATGGATTCTACAACGCACCGGCAGCTAGTTTAAATACAAAAAACGCGTTAATACACCCGCTCACTTCATAGCACACTTTAACTGGGTAGATGCTGTGAGTGTTCTAGGGAAACACCCAAAGAAGTTTGAATCCTTTTGTACAAAATCCACCAGTTTCACTGGAAAGTTCGGCGTAAATTTGACAACAGAAACTGTGTTTCTTGGTTCACCGTTGTACTGACAAAAAACATCGAGGCTAATATTTTTGGCGGTTACGGAGTGATCATAAAACTGATTGTCACTACGATTGTACACAGTGACGGGTCCATTTCTACCAGGTTGTGTTGCACCCCACGGAAAACCCTGCCCGGTGGTATATGCTGGTGTTTCAGGATTTGTGTCATACCATCCATCCTTTGCGATATCACGACGGATTAGTAACTGATTAACTCCAGTCCAGAATGCGGGCCATCCCCCCAGAAAAATTGTCGGTATATCTTTCGAATGTCGCCCTACGAGAAAAAGATCCAATCCGAGAGATTTTCCATAACTGTCACATTTTTCGGCAGCTTCACAGAAGGTGTTCGATTTTCCAACATGCGATATACATAAGCCGTCATGATTACTTCTAAAATTGTGGGGACACGCAGTTTCACTTAGGTTGATGGCCAATAACAGTGCAACAATACAGTGGAACAAGTGCATTGGGTTAATTAACAAACTGAATTCAGGAATCTTCCTTATATGTCTGTTTTGACTTTTATTACCTAGGACGTGCTATTGTATGGGACATGTTTTGAGGGAATGTTTGTCACCTCCACGCATCTTTGTCTGTATTCGTGCTACCAATCAGACAGCAGGTAAATATTAAGCGCGCTTTGGAAACTTGCACGTAACGCGTTGTAGTGTGCCAACGTAACAAGGTTTAATCTGGTGGATAGTTTTGACTAATGAATTTGGACGAACTGCATCAAACGTGTACTACAGTGATGTGGTCATTCTGCTTGTACCTTCTCCTATTAAATGCGCCTAGAAAATGAATATTTTGAATTAAAATGTTAGCTTGGTGGATGATCAGTCAACGACGGGTGTTTCAAAACGGGAGTGAAGACCACTGAGAAATATTCTAATCACTCAAAATCATGTGACAGCAGTTTGTCGCCTACTTTACTTCCATCTCACAGTCAGTAAATTGGATTTCCTTATTTTCATTTAGGGATGCGTATAAAAATTACGAAAAACTGTAATTTTCAGACGACAACGTCAACAGAACAACGTATTATACAAGCTAGTTAGCATAAAGCACTAAGAACGTATTCTGAATTCGACTTTCAAATTATCTTGCTAGCAAATAGAGCACAGCACTTTTTAATGAAGGGAAATTCAGACAACAATTTTACTGAACGAGAATTTCATAGTGACCTCAGTGGTAGTAAGTGAAAAGAAACTGCGTTGCTTGTCATCATACTGTTCCAAAAGTGTCTGTAGGTCTGAAGCTGGGAGCGTTTTGCCCCTAACGAAAAATTACAAAATAATACTGCCATTGTTTGCAAACCCCATTTTAGACATTCCACAACGAATGAACAACAGCGAACATAGAATAGGTGGGTAGCACAACTGTTTCATTCATTGTCGGCGTCGTCGACTTTGGAATATAACTAGGTAGTATTTTGGCAATGTTTTGTTTCAGAAATGGCCGCCAGCTCTCGCGGTTGGTTGGTATTAGGAAACAAGATTAACTTCACTTTCTGTTCTCCCTTGTGAATTGTCAACGAGTATGATCATACGTGGTAACAATTATTCGTCTGAACCACGTTTAATACTGCACATCTTGATAAAAACAGGCTGCACTTTTGCTATTTGAATTCGACGTCACTGAAATTGTAGACTGTGAAATTATAGGACAGTAGAATTTCGGGCGTTTTAGGCAATGACTGGATACCTTGTTCGAAACATGAGACCTTATCAGCTAATCTTGAGCTCCCTAATTGGCCATTTCTACAAACGGATGTTTTCGGTTGTTATCACACTTGTACTGGTGTATGAGATATGTGAGAATGGTATTCAAAATCCCTATGGGTTTGTGTGGTAACTTTGTGTCGTGGATATGGCGGCGATATCAGTTTACTAGAGGATTTCTGGCCGTAAGCAAATATATGAGTGCGATGTATGTACCCGCCATGTTAAACATGCTGGTCGGTGAAACGCAGTTCACGTTTGTTCGAGCTCAGTTTAGGATAAGATATACTGAAAACTTATCGGGTAGTGTTTGGACGAAATAATTTTGTACGCATGGATGGATTGTTTCGTCTGAGGATAAAGCCCCTAAAATCGGTAGCAAACGCAGACTAGCGGCTTTGGCATAGATTGTAAGGAATTCGTCCTTAATTAGAAATGCTTGTCAATGCATCAATTTATGTCGGGAGTAATCCTGCTAGATGCGTATTATCAGGAATTATTGAGCAGCTGCGACGTTGCTAACACGAATTGATCACAACTCTATCCTGATAGACGTTTCGTAGTCCCACCAACCTCAACTTTCCCACAACAGCAGTTGAGACAACAAACGTAATTGTAGAAAAATAGCTTGAGTAATACATTTTGTTCATTTACGAATAAGACCAATACCTGTGGTAATCAAATTTTCATTGAAGCATCAACCA
>JTDE01003546.1:54037-74721 GCA_014338405.1 Paragonimus skrjabini miyazakii
CTGTTTCATTCATTGTCGGCGTCGTCGACTTTGGAATATAACTAGGTAGTATTTTGGCAATGTTTTGTTTCAGAAATGGCCGCCAGCTCTCGCGGGTGGTTGGTATTAGGAAACAAGATTAACTTCACTTTCTGTTCAGTGAAACTAAAATGCTGATAATGTGTTTTGACAAATAATGCGATCTTTGACAGACAGAACTTCCATCTTGTCCAACTAATCGCACTGTATCTTTTGAAAGATATGTGAGAAGCCCTCTTCAGTGAACCGAGGTTCCTCGTCAGTAATGTTAAGGTCTCCGAATAGGTTTTGTTTCACTTGTTTTGTTGTCGCAGCTAAAATGACAATCATATTTCTAATGTTCCTACTTCGATTGCTTCTAAACTCTCATTTACTTTATTGGTAAGTTTACCACGCCTGTTCTATGGATGCTTAGTTCAAGTAGACTATCTTGATAGATTTGAAGTAGAAGCGAAACGCTGTTTGGTTCACTTCATTCGAGTCAGTTTGGATTAATGCTCAGTTGTATATACAGTTTCTTACAACCATATGTTTGAAAAGTTTCATTAGGGCAGAAAGAAGACATATATTGCGATATTTTAACATTTCATTTACTCTCATCAGTCGCAAACGTAAAACATGCAAGTTATATACATCATACAGATAAGGACAGATAGGGATTAGACACGCATACAAGCACACCAGGTATTATGTAATCACGACCATGGCAACCCGATAAGTTGCCTCAACCACTTTTGTGCACATAACGTCGGCTGGTAAGTTCGGATGAGCATCGCTTTACAGAAAGCTAATAGCTTCGGGTTTCGCTTACGCAACAATATCTTGAATGGGTTTAATGGGTCAACTTGATGACCTGTTGTCATCAGGTGTTTAGCAATCAATGACGTTGGGTTTCGAACCGTCAGTGCAAAAAGGTGAGGTTGGTGCGTCATCTGTTGTTTTAACCACTTCGGAATGTGTTCGGCGACTCGCTGAGATAGTTGTCGATCTGTTCTGCTTACGTAAACGCCACTGCAACTGCAAGTGGACTGGTAAACAACATGGGAGTCAGAAGAGTTTGGCAAGCTGCATTCGCGATTGCGGAGAACTGGTCCTCTGGTGGTTTGAACTAAGCGCAACCACCCAGCCGCATACGTTCGAGCCAGAGCAGATCTTAATTTGTGCTTTATGTCGTTGGCTGATTTGTCACCTTTGAATGGCACAAATATGAAAACATCCTTCTTTTGAATTGTCACTATGGGCTCAGTGCTTCTCTTCACCTCTTTATGTGCCCCTATGAATCATCTGTTTGTGAAGTCCTGAAATATCGCCAGCTGAAAAATGCCTCAAAAACTAAGATTGTTTTGATCTACAGGACCAAATAGCCTTTTCGAGTCAGGAACAGTCGACGTGTTGAAACTTCACCCCTATGTTATGCATAAAACACTTCATTGACAAGAGTACATTCATTGGCGTACCGAGGCTATTTCAAGAATGCTCAGCCACACATGTGTAATATTTCCTTGAAAATAGCCACACTGAAATGTTGGTTATTGTGGTGCTTAACAATGTTCCCACAACCACATTTTAGTTGGTAAGCTGACTAATACGGGGCAGTTTTGATGTCCGGGATGGTCCTTCGGCTTATATAAAAAGCAACACACGTTAAATGGTCAATTTGGAAGAAGACGGTCAAGAAACCAGTGTTTCAACGAACTTATAGACATAGTGCAGGTGTGGACAGAAAATCATTTCATTAGCATTCGACTAGTTTATAAAAAGTACATAGTTGACTGCTACGCTTGTGAACTCTTCCTGTGAAGTTCAGTCCGAGTTATTCTGCTATAATAGGTAGAAGTCGGAACTATCATTATGTTTTCTGATGTGTTTACAAAAATTCGTTTGAATAAAGAACATACATCAGCTCAATTTCCTGATGGATGCTTTTCATCAGATTAAATGCGTTTAAGTTGGCTGGCCTCCACAAGTTTTTCCAACCGGGAATAGTTGGATCAGCAAACCAATCAACATGGGGCTGTTCTTCATGAGAATTTCGAAAACGGCCTTGCCAACCTGACTTTGTAAGTACTGTAGCATTGATGGACGAAAAGCTTTGAGTGTTTACATAAATACAATTTACCTATAGACAACGGTATCCTCCAATCCTAAGAAATAATTGACTGACAAACCTGATGTCGTTGCTAATCCGTCTCATCTCCTGCACTTTGAAAAGCGACATTCAACTGGAAATCCCAACCGAACTGTTTCATATAGGGGAGTTGTGGAATAAGAAAGCTAGTTAGTTTACCTCTATTCATCAGAAGCGTTCAATCATTGTTTGTGAAATACTTGTCTACAGGCACATGATATCCAAAAGCTGATTCATAATTATTTGGAGATATAATGACACAGGACGTGATATAGTCGTAAGAGAACTCCATTTAACGGTACTAAATGGGAATACATTTGTATGTATCAACTGTTCTCCTTGTTGATGTAGCTGCGTCCTTTATGAATTGTAACATGTATAAACCGTATTCAATTTTCTGAAGGCACCGTAGTTGCTAAGGGTTTTCTTACCTTCTTGTTGGTCTCTATAATGTTCTATGGTGAAATATTTTGGCCAGTATAACCTATGGCCGTTCACTACGGGTGAGAACTCGGCAGCATTTGCCGTCATATTACTTGAGGTGCATCCTGCGCTAGCTGATTTCGTTATGGCTTACTTCAGAAGGGTGGGACAACTTTGGTCACACAATCATACAGGCTAAGCAAAGTGGTCTTTTATGCTTCATTCGAAATAATTATTCCAAATCACTTCACTACTATTCCTGAAGCTTCAGCGATTATTCTGTCCTGTCCTGACGATATTCCGATATATTTGACATCGTACACAGTTTCCATTCTGGAGCATACTCTCACCCAATCTTTACGCATAGTTTTGAAAACCTTCCCAGAATGGAGGTTAACCGTCGGTTTCTATTTTAGCAGGTGATGTCCTTGCCAACGTAGTTACGCTATACAATGACGGATTCCCTGATTGGTATACTGATAAAATTTCATTGCTAGAACAAGTTTTACCTTCTACCTTTCATCAGACGTCGAATAAAAATAGACTTTTAACCGTAAAATCTAAACGTTTGCTTTCTCATATAACTGTCGTTTTGAGCCTAATTTAATAATCCAGCGTAATACTAATGCATGACTTCTGACCTTAGGTAACCAGCAGCTGTCGAACTCATGCATATTGACTACTTATTTTTCATCTACTTTGACTGGTCAAAAATTGTGCACTGACGTAGCAAACAGCATTTATTGGAATCAGTACACGATTACACACTACTCATTACCCTTCAATTCTATATACATGTTAGTATGACAACCAGATTCCACTAAGAGTTCGACCTGTGTTGTCACCTAGTTACAGCGAACATATTTTAATTGTGGAAATAAACAATCAGTTTATGTGAACAAAACTGGATATCTCTGTTTAACTACAATACCATAGCTACTGACTTACACTTTTGGTTGCGGGAAAAGGGAAACCAGTTTTTCCACCACTTTCATCTGTTAATCACGTGTGTTCCGAATCTCACATTACAGTTATTCGGTTATTATTACGCCACATACACTGAACATACAGGTGATACTTATCATATTTACAGTGTTAATAACCAGTTGATGTTAAAGCCGTCTGAGCAAGAGACTTCTGAAAATAAGTTAAGTTGCAAGGTCTAGTAGGTATTTCACAGGCTGTAGCAAAATTGGCTCTGAACAAAAACCACAACTAACAAACAAAGTCATACTTCGCAAACGGCATAAGAGGAAGCCTATTGAACAACGTTAGTTCAAACGTAACCACAATGTTTTGTTTGTATTTCTCAATTTTCCTCTTACAACGCCCTCGTTGAGATTTTCGAGCAGATTGTTTCCTCCTTGATCATTATCATAAATTAATTACATCCGTTCTTGGTTCCAGTTGAACCACTAACCGTTCTCGTTGGATTGATTGGTTTCATTCAGAGGTGATTCAAGTCGTTTCAAAGATTATCCCAGGACATATTTCATTATACCAATAAATATGTGGAATTAGTCTATCTCCAATATTTTCGGTCTACGTTAAAATATAGTTCCACGTCTAACATCGAAATACGCACATAGATAGTAATTTTCTGCGGGGATGATAAATTGCGTGATGATAATTAAAAACAATTTAGTCGAGGCTGTCAATTTTTCTGAAACATGAAACATCTGTTATTGTGGAAGATATAGCAGCGACTGCGACGAAAGAGAGATTGATGATTTGTGAAAAAAGTTTACAGACAAGCAATGGAAATATAAAAACTGCAATCAATCACTTGGATGTAGCCAATAGTTAACTTGAACTAAATGACTGGAAACGTTTGGAAAGAAAATACAATTGCATAGACTGTGTTTGAAATATTTAATGTATTATCATGCTCTTCATGGGATTACCAAGCAACAATGATAATTGTCTATCTAATGTGATTTTCAACTCCCCGTTTAATTCCAATCCTGACTATCGTGCTATTAAACTAATTTTGTCCGTTAGAATAGCGGGTAATCAGCACTTCTGAATAAACTATTTTGTCCTCATACCCATTGTGACAGGATGTTCATTCAAATGGACGGCAGAACATAGTTTCCGTAAGATAGTGAATAGTAGTTTACTTTGATAAAGGCAGATTACATAAACTGTGCTCACTGGATGAATGGCATGGCGAACACTATCAAATGCAGTGTTTCAGAATGTTACCTTCATTAAAACATTTCCGAATTCACAGCAAAATTTATCGTAAAGTCAAACATTCTGAACTTGTTGAATACGTAGACTGAACTAAATAGACTTGCATAGACTGGAGGATGCCGTGATTAATATGCATACGGGAAGCAAAAAGTTTCGTGAATTTATCAGCAAATTTTGCTGCCGCTCACGCTTTACGAGATGCAGAAATTGGCCTGAACAATCACATGAACTACATCTTCAACAACTTCCATCCGTTTATAAAAAACGAAGATTATCTAGCTACTACATTGGATTTCTATAAATAGTTGTACGTGGTGTGCGAATGGGGTTATCCAGGACTCAACAATAACAGGCTTACGAATCTATATCTGTTCGTTAACTCAACACATTAAAAATTCAGCTAGTTTATCGAATCACATGGAATGTTACACAATTTACTTTGATACAACAAAAGTTACCTTGCAGTTTCCTCAGGTGTTCAACTTTGATATTCAGATACTGTGCGCATTCTCATGTCAACAAGAATCAGGACGTTCAAGATGTATCCACTATGGTAGTAATACTGTCCTTCGGTGGGTGACCTGTAGTGTAATGTAAGATATCTTGAATACCGTTTTTAAGGGTATACTTTAGTGATGAGTAGTAGGGGATTTTGATTTTCATATAGATTGAACATCACCCACAATTGATCGCAGCTGTCGCATTTCCATAGACTTTCCAGTCGGCCCCTTTCGAAAAGAAGCACTAGACTCGAGTTTCGCTCTCATTAGAGCTCATCAGTAGTGCATACCATCGCCACTGCCGGGACTTGAACCACGGACATTCAGTTCATGAGGCAACCGTGTTTACCACTGCGCCATTGACCTCACGTTATGTACGACCGAATTATCATATGAGAACGCTCATCCAATTTCGCTTGTGAGTAATGGTCAGGTTGCCCGATCACCTCGAGAGGAGACACAGTTACTGTCTGTCGATGACCCCTCGACTATGACTTCTCTCCAAGTTGAAATCACGGAAATCATTGACGTGTTGAGCACATAGATTCTACTTTAGGTTAAACAGTTTGGAACATTTGCCAAGTAAATCCGTAGATTCTGAAAGTACAGCTTTACGGGCGCAGACCCAGCACACTTCCCGGTGTGTTCACTCTCATTCAGCGCAAACGTAAAACATTCCGTTTGTGTCCAAGCGACAAACTGACCAACAGCTGGGGAGTTCTGATCAACAAAACCTTGCTAAAGCCCATTAGCTTCGGGTTCTGAATAGGTAGCAATATTTTGAATGAGCCAACGGGGCGAACTCGGGCTGTCTAGTGATCGATGATGCAAGATGTTATTATACGGATTTACTGATTTGGTGTTCAGATGTCATTGGTTGTTTCATACATATCGATACACAGTTTCGCTTAATTGAAATCGTTGTCCAGTTATGCTGGACCGTAAAATTGACTGCAACTACACGTTTATGAGCGAAAAACCTGATATACGGAATAGCTAGACAAACTGCAATTGTGTTTGTCAACTAAAGTTCAGGTGTGTCGTAATGAGGATTACATAACTCACTGCCCTCTCTCGTGGTTAATTAAACACATCAATCAAATTGGCCAAATAAACGAAATGACTGAAGAGACAGTCTGCACAAGCTCAATGGGGACCGTGGTTCACTAAACTCGTTTGACTTCGCCGGTCGGGTTGTTGTAGAAAATTACTTGTTCTGCAACATCAGAGTTTTCAGTCATATATGCTGTGTGCCTGTCAGTTCATTGGGATAAAATGTACGAAATCAACACAAAACGATGGTTGCCGTCCCAATTTATATTCTATCAAACGGTTTTCAGATGAAGTTGTGCACGGCTAGTTTTTGTCAACTTTCGAGTTGCACAAAATTCCTGATGTGGAATTCCTGCGAAGTACACAAAACTTGTTTTATACAGGAACTAAATAAAAGATGGCAACAGTCAAGCGAACAAACTCGACTATTATTCAGCGGTACCATCTACAAAATTCTCCGAGTAAAGCACTTAATATCGTCGGTACAACCATTCTAACAAAACACCTTGTTTGGACGGGAACTACGTCAGATTCATATGCAAATAACCGTTCAGTTCGTTCTTCGAGGACGATTCCAAACAACGATGTGGAATCTAGAACAGAACGAACAGTTTGAACAAACTATTCAACCATATTCTGTCCGCATCAGTAGCAGATTAATTGCCAGCGGCTTAGCATATACTGGTATCTATTAGTTATAGTTTTAACGTATGGATTATTCCAATTATTTCCGATCAAGGGGAACACATTGTATTTGAAAGGAAACGATGCAAGTAATATGTATGTGTGACAACTTTCGACACATGAAGTTGGAAGAAAATTAACCATATATTACTTCCAGAAATTTAATTCAGTAAAAACTATTCCTTGTATAACGACTAATTTTATTCGTCAGTTGGCAAGACTGAGTGAAAGGCAAACGGTGGAATACGGTATACGTGTCGGATTCAGTGTTTGTGGGCGGGCTGAAATGTAGCGACGAGAGACCCTGTCCATCACACATCTGCATAGGGAACAGTAAACTGTTTTCGGACAGAAGTGATTGTTGATTGGTTATTCTGTTGTACAGACATTGACGAATAATTACTCTACGTAGATCTGTTCAGTTTATTCTAGTTATCACACTATTAGACGGAAGTGTTCATGCAAGTTTACAATTGAAAAAGGATCAAATGAATCAGCTTACTCAATACATTTCATCAGATGAGTGACCACCATCACATATCTCTGGTGAGCGGTGGATGACTAACAGTTTTACTAAGTATTAAACACTCCTCTGAGCACTGACAGGGAAGTCGAACTGCCGAATGACTACTTTCCAACTATATCTCAGTAGGTTAGGAAGATAACTTGTTCGTTTGGATGCTGTGTGGACGCATTCCTTCTGACAATGATTCCAAGTTATATGCAACTCACCTCAGGTACCTGGTGAAGGACGTCTCTCCTACTGTTATATAACCACGCTTCTCAATGTTATGTGAATATGTTGTTTACTTTGAGACGATTACTACGACATTAGTGACAAATAAGAGTAAAAAAATGCAATTTATATAGGATAACAAACGATTCCAGTATATATTGAGATCTGGGGTTCTGTCTAATGTCATCAACTATTCCCCTGGTCTACCTCTCGACACAGATATACAAATAATTCATACGTTATATAGGAATGAAACTTAAGTCAATCAGGACCAGCCAGTATGAAACAAATTCTCTTCGAGTATGTAATCGTCGTTATCAGTAGATGACTGCGCATGACCTCTTCATGCACGCATTCTGGTTACGGTATTCCGAGTTCTTATGCAACCTGGCAGATATGCTTACTGACGTATGATGATGATACCGGCACATCTTTCGCTTGAGTTTACTTCTCTATAGTTTTTTTCGTATTGATATTCCTGATGAGATGTTATTAAATTTACCATTCATATTTCCTCTTCTTGAAATTCACATTCTGCATACACTTTAAACTGGAAATATCAATCACTAGATCCAGGCAAACATAAGCACTTATTTTCAGTTAACTTGTAAATTTCCCAAACATGCACACTCATGATAGTTAGTCCTGATTCAAAACTGTGTATTAATTGTATTGGTTGAGAGAAAACGTGGTCACATTTGATCACACAGTGACCACAGTTGTTAGCATTCATGATGAGATTATTTCAGGCAGAACGGAAATACATTTAATACTTTCTATCTTGGAACAAATCCACAGGGAGCCTACAACTTATACGTGGAACTGATTAATCGAGCATGAAAATATTTTCAAATGGACCGAGAAATGAAGAATTTGTGATGTACAGCTTCTGTTAACCGGAATTCGTTCATAATATGATGATTCACAACAACAACAAAGGTCGTTACTTCTATGAATCGTTATTTTCGTACTTAACAACCTAAGATGCCATTGGCAATGTCTCAACCACCGCTGAGTACTTCAAAACTGACAATGTTAGAACACTGATGAAAAATAAAAGCGAGAATCTAAAGAGCACTGCGACTAAATATTGAAACTAACTGACTCAACATAACAAATGTGTTTTCAATACAACACTGATTAATGATGCTTTTTGTTTAAAGTTACGAGAAATAATTTTGAAGACTCCGCCTATACGCAATTTGAAATGTATTTTTTGGTATATCACACGTTTAATAGTTTTAGCAGATCTAAAATGAAATGCACTTTACAATTCCCGGAAGAAACCTAATCTTGGCAAAATTGATGTCTGCTTCCATACAGTCGTGAACACTTGTTCATAAGACTCATAAGACATGTGGTAGTCAAAGTGGTTCATTCCTTGTGAATCGCATCCACCGGTGACATTACCAACATGTGTACGTCTCATGCGAAAACGTCACAACACGAATATGGTAGTTCAGTTTGAAACATAAGTCAACGCAATGTGAATCATAAAGCCTTTCTGTAGAATGAACTAGCTCCTGTATATGAAAAAAAACGTGACAAATGTGTGAAAAATGATAAAAATGAAGTTCCAGAAAGTGAGGTTTGTGACTTACGATAATGTCCGCGGGAACGAAAGGATAATGCAAAACAGTGGATATCGTCAAAGTCAGAGACAAAAATATACTACCAAGAATGTGTAAGTAGAGTAAAAGCACATGCGAATTTGGAATTCTGAACCTGTGTGAAGTGGATTTTGGGTGACACGCTTACCAGATCACTGAGCAATGTGGGACCGTCAAGTAGGATGTCAATTGTGGCAGTATATTACACGAAAGCTGCAGAAGCGAGTTGTGCGAATCGGTGAATGTTGTCAGCTCGAATTTTACGTGGAACGCTTACCTCACGGTTGAGATACTCATTAACGGGAATCTGTCATTTAGTGCTCGTCATGATCGCTTAGATGGCGTTAGCCCGGATGATGTGGAGTTGTAGACCGGACATTCCTCGCAGTGAATATAAATTTATTATCATCGGTGATACAAACAGAGTTCGATATAAGTTTGTATCATCGCTTACAGTGGGCAAAAGTACAAGTTACATAACGATCATCTACTAAGTAGGCTTTTCCTAATAAAACAACGTTGCGATTTAGATCAAGAAGGCTGCACGACTGAATCAGCTTAATCCAATCAAGTCGAATAATGAATTTGCAGCCACTATATAATTCAACTCCATTGCAACTTGACATAAAGTTGATTGAACCGTAATCGCTTTGTCTTCGTTTTTGTTGTCCATAATATGAAACCACGCAATCGGATTTGGAAGTACCGTCAGATAACTTTCTTTCTCAGTTATCTCATGTTGATCTGTCGTCTCTACCATATACCGGACGATTGAAGTTCGCCATCGTCGACTCATGCCACAATTAGGGACACAGTAAATCAAGTTTGAAGCATTTCCTAGCGAATGAATCTATGTCACCACTGAAATGTAAATGGGACAATGTAGGCACTACTCCCTGCACGCCAGAAGAGTGTGCTATAATTGTTTTACATATTGAGGCAGTTCACTTATACAAAATGTAGTCCATATTTGATGGCAAGGGAAAATTCGAGAGTCTGAGAAATGGCTGGAACTGTTGAAACTACGGGATAATTGACTAAAAAACTTGAAATGCATCCGACTCACTGTAGCCACAGTTCGAGTGCTCTAAATTTTACCAAAATTTCACAACACGGGCACACCTTCCCAGTTTACTTCAGACAAGTGTAACTGATCATATTACTGACTCGCTCATTGGTTGCCGCACATCCGTACGTGCGTCAGAAAGAACAACAATGGTAGGAGAAATCCACTGTCGAACACCAAATTGATATACCGCAACAAATCCACCGAAGACGGTCCGCTGTTTCCGGTTTAATATATTGACGGTGTTCAACATGGGCATTAACGTGTGTTTTGAAAGCATCACCGTATTGTTAATTTTCGATGTTCGACTTAACGTTCCTTCACTGCAGGTTAGCCACTTGACTGAACATAACACAAACGAATCATCTGTACGTGCAGATAGTCAATCACCATTCTGCCACACGAATAGTGGTCTTGCGTTATGGTAAATGATTTTGGTTGTCAAATTAGTTTTTGTGCAGTCACATTTCATTATCTGCAAGAACTTTCATAACCAAGTTCAGAAAGGAATGGAAATATCAACCAGCTCAACCGCGACTGTTGTAACGTTAGAATAACGGAATGAGATGACCGGTTTCTCAAGGTGGTAACACCCTTTCACATATTCTGATTAGTTGCTACATACCACAGCGGTGAACAACAAACATATTAAAACAAATTAAGTTCATACATCAAGTTAGTGTATATACCAGTCTATCATTGGTCAAAACATGTTAGATGGAGGTTCAGTGTCAATAGTTTCACACACAAAGGATTGACTTGCTGCGTATAACAAGCTGAGCCTCGAGTGACTTAAAGGTGTCAGGTAATGATGACGCATCAGCATATAGAGAGCGTTTGTCGGGCCGACCAGCTGACCGGTCTCCAGTAAGTGTTTGGCTATCGAATATGGTGGCTTCAGTTGTTCGGTAGGGTCGCGTCGGATCACGCCACACATCAAGTCATCGATATACTTGATTACGTGTTCCTTCATTCCAAGGCACAGCGGTTGATCAGTTCCGCCAACGTAAACGTCACCGCAGATGCAGGTGAACTGGTACATAGACTGTGAGGAAGTATGACTTGGTACGATTGATTAAACGCAGTTTAACTGCGTTGTGTCCGTTGGATGACCTGTGCCAGTCGTCGCGTTAGAAACGACATATTACTGTCTCATATGGACGGTAATTGTATGTACACAGGGTTTCTTCGGAACAAACGTTTCTTGTGGGTTTATTGCTCTCGGTTTTCTTTGAAAGTCAATAAAACCCAGTGGATAACTGTTGGAGACCATAATCTCAGAGATAAATTTCAACCTTCTATCTAATGTATCATTCGTACATATAGATCGCAATCTGTGAAATAGACAGCAGGTTAGCAAACGCTTTTGTTGTGTGGATGAGAAGCGTTTGAAAATAAGATATTGTCCCTCTCGGTTGGACTTACAATATATTGATCGACAAACTGTAACATCCCTTCTTCGCTTGTAGCTGATATATAGAATTGCGAGAGTATCTCCCTTTTAGAACTCAAATGATAACGTTAGATATCGGTGCGAAGCGTTGGATAACTCCAATAGTTTACCTATTGTCTCTTCGTCTTTTTCGAATTTTATTGTTGCATTAAAATATCGACGATAAATCGGAACGTCATGCAGTGCATATGCGAGGGGCAGCTCAATCATATACACAAGTAATCAGGCCAACACTGATCTTAGATGGCTACCCATCGCAAACCCGTCTATTCGCACGAACAGCATGTTTCAAAAATAAAATTTAATATTTTGAGTTAACAGTAATATCATGGGCTTCACCGTTTCTACTGGACACGAAATTTTATGCGCGTTCCGTGTATACTCCCAATGCATAAGACTCAGTACCAATCACTATTATATTTGTGTACATATGAAACTGGCAACTCTGCATCAGATGCGAGCTTGGAAACGCGTCCGCGGCCTGTAGACACACATATGCAGAACACGCTGTATTGGTCCAGTATGCGTCACACCCTCCACATTTCGATCATAAGTCAGCCTACAATATGATTTTTGTCTCTGAATTTTGTCACATTCACACGAATATAGGCCGAATGTTTGCTTATTGACCGAAATTCGAGCCGAGTCCTGCTGAATGCCAGCCTACGGGTCAACTATACAAGTAACTCAAAACCAATTAGCTTATTGACCATTGTGGGATCAAGCGATCCGAAGACGACCGGTTCAGAATAGCACAACGAATAGACATAGAATGTGTTATCAACCTGCGAGGTCAAAGCGACAGTCAATGAATACCAAGACGAAAAGTTAACGGACCGGAGCGACAAGCCAGCACGCAGCGGGGTCGTACATTCGAGTGCGCGGATTACTAGTAGCTCCATCTATTCGTTCAAACAAGTAGTTAAGTACACACAAAAGTTGGAAAGAAAAAGAGCACAAATGGCGCTCGTAACTCTAACATACGATCATAACCGTCAGATCGCATTCTCTCCTATCATGAGTTCGAAAAAAGTAATGGACCTTGCGTACTGCCACAAAAATGTCATCACATTTAGACTTCACTTACAGAAGGAGGATACGTTTTTGTAACACAACCTTTCATTCTGTAATAGAGAGGTCAACTGCAGTTCCATCCGCCCAAATATGAAAGCTGTACAAGAATAAATCTTTTATACTGGTCGATGTGCTAAAGCATGGGTGAAATCACTTTCTAGAACTTCCGAAGCAACTACGGTATTTCGACGTGTCTCAAGAGAAACTGGAAATATCGAGGAAAACTTCAAATCTTAGGTAAACTCAAATACCGGATCAGCTAAGACGTACTTAAAAAATCGCACTTGACTTCGAAAAATTATTGTGGTTGCAACGATCGGCCGTATAACGCATTCAGAGTACACCATAACGGATAATAATATACGCATTTGTGGCCGTCCTTACAAAACCAATATAATAATCATCGCTTGCGCATGAACAGCACAGAGAACAGATCGCTTGCTATAGAAAGCTCTGGTATCGTTATTCAGGCAGTGTATGCTATGATCCAGCTGATGTATTTAACATTGCTCATCTCTCTTTCTGATCTAAAAGACACTGGCTTGAGTTGTTTAATACAGCTCATATACTGAGCTTCCGTAAGAGTGCACTAAACCTAGCGAATAACATGTAACTGGAGAAATGACCGTGCAAGCGGGGACAGTTTGGTATGACGGCCGTTCATAATTGCTAGAAGAACCATTCACCAGCCTGAATTGGCGTGGAATGCCATACATAGATATGTTTTGCTTAATATGAGACTTAAAGCAACCTCCGGTTATTGACTGTAGGCAAACTCGTTATTACTCTCCAATTATTCAAAAGGGTTTTCGGATAATTTTATCTGAGACAGCCATGAATAATAGGTAACTACATACATGATGTAAAGGTGAATTGCTGCATAGTGACATTTTCGTCCCTAGTGTGACGGCATTATATATGGATAAGAAAACTGTCGAGATGGTAGAGTAATATACTTGGACTCGGACATAGGAAATCACATTTTGTGCCAGATCGTTGCAGGTGACTTCTGGACCAAAATAACGGGTGGTTGCCGATATCCAGTACGTCACACGATTAGCCGATGTGCTTAACAGACCAATCGTTCATCACGATGATGCAGACATAGCTCGCATAGACCTCCTCATGGAATATTATCGTCTGATTACGCACAAGCGTTATTACTGGGAGACTTGATCACCATGATCACGATTTCACGTATCATTCGGCTAATGCTGCAACTTTTTATTCTGCAGGGAAGTTTTGTGAAACAATCACAAGCATATGCAACAATGGTTGCAGGACAAACTCCGTTGGAATGACGACACATGCAAGCAAATTTGAATGGTCTATATCCGTCATCACAACGAGTTTAGTTTACTACCGGTCAATCATCGTTGGAATGTCGTTAAACGTGCGCCCATATTACGGGATCAATCAAGCTGATGATAAGAGGGCAACCAGTTGGACTCAAACAAGTATTCAGAATGATAAAGACTGCGTTTTGTACAGCGGAGTTGTAGTGCGCACACAGGACTGTGAATTCAAAATTATTGAGCCCAGGAATCCATTAAAATGGAACAGGACGAAGATGACTGCCGATGATGAGTTGTGCATCCCTGTGTTACGCCTGCCTAATCCTTTGTGATTAGCAAGTCTAGCTTATGTCAAACCCAAGTTGATGCATGCACTTCTTTCACAACTCGTCTCATCCTGCTTCACACTTTTGCCTACGTCCGGCCAGTCTTGTATATCATCACGTTTGTAACCGGTTTACCTGTACCGAATTAGCCATTGCTCGTGAAGGGATCTAGCGGCAACACACCAACATATCAACTGATGACACGTTGTTTCAAAAACATCGCAGGGAACATTTTCTTCGGCACCACATGTATGTCCCATGTATCTCAGTCAACATTCACCCACTTCGCTCGTGTGACCCCTTGTTTTGTTTTCATTCAACGCATAATGTTTGTTGAATAACAATGAGGTTGACTTGATGAGAAGAAACTTTCCGAATTGTTGTCAACTTGACTTGTCAGCATTCAGGATATAAGGACACACGGACTGTCCGTTACCGTAATTACTACCGGAAATATCACCTTGTTTGCTTATTGCCTATTGTTTGTGCTTTAAAGTTAACAGAACGCAATATTTCTTGGTCATTACGACATATTCCGCAACATGGGAAGCCCGATCTGGACGAAGCGTATGCCTAAGATTCCATGGGGACTTTCATAGACGTGATCATAAACGATCGAAGTTCAACAGAAGGAACAGGGTTGATAAAACGTACTCTATCCAGTGGGTGTAGAAACAAATGGGGGTAACTGCACACTAAATTAATTGGGGTAACAGCGACTAGATTGAATTCTACTCCGTTCATCCTCAGCCGGGATGAATAAGTGTCGGTCTATGAAAATCATTATTTAATTTCTAGTGATCAAAATAATTCAGCTTGTTGTCTTACATAGTTCCTCTCAATTGTTATTTATGCAGTCGCGAAAACATTCACTTAAGTGTGCTTATTCCAGCTGTATTTAGTCACAACACGATAGCTTCGTTTACTGACATACGTTTACAAACTGTTACTGTTTACAAACGAAAGGTTAGTTATTTGGAGCTAGACGTTACTCGGCAGACAGAGAATAACAAGAACATCTGCTTCTTTTAAGTGGGTGTGCTGTTCAGAGTTGTCCGAATCTTTTATGTAGTGTACTGAACTGTATGTATTCAATCGCCGTTTATCACGCATTACAATATGCATAGTTCATACGAAAGCACACACGTGGATTAAGTCAGGAAAAGGCAGCCGTTTTTAATAAAATTTTCTGAAATATACCCATTTGTGTGAATGTTTTGCTAGAGAAACCGTGCTGCTACCAAAACCATGTTAACCGTACTGTTGTATGGTTCAACTGGTTTTCATAAGGTCTAGGTGTGAAATCCATCTGTTTTGCTAGTAAACGGTTTGAACTATCCATTTCTGCCATCTGTTCTGCTGATTGCCTGTAAGTATTGGATTCTGCAGGTTTCTTTTACTTACTCTTGAACAGCTGAAGGTAATTAACTTGGAACACAAACCTGTATCGTTTTCACAAACGCTGTCGAATATTATTTTAATGATAAAACTCGTAGCATCTGAGATGAAAAGAACAGGTTTGCAGTGTATTAAACAAGGCCACCGTTATGACAACTTATCGTCGTTTCAGTTTCACCTATCGTATAATTTGCTATTTAGCGAAAGTGATTAAACTAACTAAGCCGTATATGTCTGATTCTTTAAAAAGTGCTCATTTGTTCTGTAGTCCCATTCTAAATAGTGTTCCTTTAAATGCATTCTGTCCATGTAATACTACAGTGCCCCGTTGGTGTTGCATAAATATTGACGATACCTTCATCCGACGGATATATACATGCAGTTTCACAACTGTGTATGGCAACATGCAAACTATTGCTTATCCTAAACTGGTATATGAATGTACATACAAGTTGACTCATATCAAACATCTTCTCAGCTAATACAAGGTTACTCAACCCAATCCGAATTTTATCGGCGATTTTTGTGTTGTAGTTCTGGTGTAAAGTTGCACAGTCTATTCAGTGTAGTCAAGATACATTAGTTGTGTTATTCTGATAAATCTGGTTCAACTTGGTCCCTCAATATCCATTTATCACTGAGTTCGAAATTTTGCTCAGGGTATCAATATATAATTATGCGTCAGTGACCCATGGACATCTGCTCAAAAGCATTGATATTGGAAGAAGATAAGCATGGATTTCGATACCACATTAATACTTCGGACCGAGTACCATTAGCGATGAATATTTCTACTAGCTGGAGGAGACCGAAAAGTAAAAAATGAATTCGAGGTGTTCAGACCAGTTGAAGGTGCGTGCTGATTGTGGTTAGCCTTTACTTTTCCGTCCTTTTTGCCTTAACGTGCATGTACCTAATCAAATGACTGCCCATTATTTGCATTATATTGGGGATGCAATGTCGTATTTTAACAGATTGTCCGGTTAGTGCCAGGTTGAAAGTGGTTTTTTCAACCAGTGAACTCGAAACCTTAGTTTTTAGAATGGTTAGCCACGTTCGCGCTGCAACAGCTTAATCCAAAGCTTAATCGTTTTCGTCAGTAACTTGCAGCGGACCTAAAACACTTCATCGGCCAGGTGGATGATATTCTGATTTCACTGGACTCTTTGTTGTCGCTTGAACGACTGAAACTGCTGATAGTCGTACGAGTTGGCTTTTCCCACCGTCAACGTATTACTGAGCCTCGAAGCTCGACCAAGGTCGGAGACCGTAAACTATCGCATCGTATCTGCCGTACGCAACTATTAGTGGATACGGCCCACGTAGAGAAGGCTTCTCTCAAGCAGATATGTGGTCGCAAGGACTGTCTAGAGATATGTTAAACATCCTCAGCTCAAACGTATCAAAGGCCTTAACACGGTCACCCTATACGATCGGCCACGTTTGGGAAACACGATGTCACATTTTTCGAGTGCTACCGGCACGACCAGTAATTCACCTATCAGTCTTATAGCCTAAATGAACAGCTTGGACATCCAACGATGCTTAATTCGCAACCGAACACTGAACTCAAATCTGTTAGTATCATAGGCACGTTTTCTAAGAGGTCCGACGGTACCGATGACCTTGTTGTATTCGACCGACCAACAACCAAGACAAACAGGTACTTATGGATACCAAAGAAGTTCCTCCGGCTAGCCGTCTTTTCTTTCAAGAAGACGACGAGTTAAGAATGCACCATCTGGCTGACACGTGACCCCACCTGAGACTCACAATTTTAATAAGTCAGGCGCATTGAAACTTCGCGCTCATCAACTAAACATTTCATTGTTTTGTCGCCGTGCGGTTAACCTATATATCCGGATATTTTATGTAAACGACTGCTGAGAATAAACAAAGTGCTTGCATCTCGCAGTGTATGTCTTCTTGCCGTCCTAATGAACTGGATAGAGGGAACTTAATGTTTCAAAAAGCTTTAAAATTTTCAGACAACGCGATTTCAGCTGCTTGTTCACGTATTGGGGGTTAGAGGCTCAAGTAACCCGGATACAGTTAGCGCGTCTGTTTCAGTGTCAGCGGTTGTTGTTGACCTAATAGTCAGTCACTGAAAATAGAGTAGAGCACCCTTCTTGGGGGTTACAAAGAATACTGAGAACACAGTAAACTTCTGATCTAACAAAACAGTAAAATATTAATCTAACAACTTCTTAGGTAGGTCAGAATCAAGCAAAGTTTTGAAATGGTCCCTAGAAGACCCGTTAACAATCACTAAAGGATGGCTATTCCAGTGGTTGACAACCCTATAAGTAAAAAACAGTTGTCTAAGGAAGGTTCGGAGTCGGAGCATATAAAGCTCCTTATCGTGTCCCCTTCGATGGCAATCGACTATTTGGGTAATTGACTGCTGAACGAGTCCTGTGCTGAAGAAAAAGTGCTTATTGATCAAGTCACCGTGGAGTCTCTAAAATTCAAGTGGATAAAGATCAAAAATATCCAGACCAAACCCGTAGGAGAAATGCTCCAAGCCAGTGCCCATTTTGATAACCATTCGCTGGACACGTTGGATGGCGAGTATATCCTTTGTCAAGCCGGTGTATACGATTGGATTAGCATATTCAAGCAATGGTCTTATATAGACTCCGTAGAGCGAATGAAAAGCATGCTTGTCTATTCGGGGAGCTTCTTGTCGTGACCTCTTCGACTGTTATCAACTGCTGTGGTAAAGAACTGGTGCACGAGTCCTGTGCTGAAGAACAAGTGCGTGAGGATTTAGTCGCCGTGGAGTCTTCGAAATCCAAGTGGATAAAGATCAAGAATTTCAAGACGAGACTCATAAGAGAAATGCCCCAAGCCAGTGCCCATTTTGATAGCCACTAGCTGGACACGTTGGATGGCGAGTATATCCTTTGTCAAGCCGGTGTATACGATTGGATTAGCATATTCAAGCGGTAGTCGTCTGTAGACCTCGTGGAACGACTGATAGCCAGCCTGTCTATGCGGAAAACGGCTCTATTTGTGATAACATGAGCCCAAAATCCCTATTTGGCGGACATCTGGTGATGATAGGAAAAGGATAAACCGGTCGACCGTCAAATCCTCAAATTCCTTTTAAGGTTGACTTTCGCGATATCTGTTACACTTTGTGCGCCGTGAATCACGAAGTGATTCTTGGAGTCTCCTCCCAGCGACATACGTGCACACAGTCTGTCGCCCAAAGGGAGACTCTAGTCATTTAACCAGCACTTAATACGACCAATAGCAAGCTGCGAAGCTCCAGGATCACAAGCATTCCAGATTTTTAATTCATCAACATAAAGGAGGACGTTGCTAGAATAGAGGTTGGAAAGGTAATCGATGTATACTAGAAACAACGGCTGACCGAATACGGATCTTTGTGGAACACCAGCGGAGATCCAAGAAGAAGAACAAAGGACCGAAGCGTTTGTTTAAAAAGACAATGGAAGGGCATCGTCGAACCAAGGGCCACTTCCTCGAGGGTGCGAGAATGGATCCCATCTGATCCCATTGCACTATTAGGATTGATTTTAAGCAAGAGATCCTGAGCGTCAAGCGCAGCGAATGCTGCCACTGGGAGCGAGCACTGGAAATTTCTCCTTGGGAGAATCGGATACCTGGTTGACTGAACCATATTATAAAATGCGGATTAGTATTCTGTGAGTACCTCTGCAAACATCTGGGAGTTGAAGGAGGTTGCCATGTCGGAAAGCCGCAGAGAAAGCGCTGAGTGGTCAGTTTTCATCTGACCACCCATGCAGTTGAAGGGCAAATTCTTATTGTTGCGGGCTGCCAGTAGAATTTTCGACTGTGACTGTTGGGTGTGTTGCACCTCTTTCGTACATATCGAAGGAATTCTTGACCCTTCGGGCTGCCAGTTGGATTCTTCTTGAAGAATAGCCAGGAACGTGAATCAAGAAGACGAGGTATATTCCGCGGAAGCGGTGAGCGAGAGCAGGACATCCATATTTTGCGAGGGACAAACGCCTCAGCAGCTTCGTGAATGAGAACTCTAAATGAAAGGTAGTCGGTTATTACTTAATCAGACACAAGTTCGAGTGAACGTAAGAATGTCTTTAGTGTGACAAAGTCATATTTCTGAACTTGTCTTAAGAATGTTTTTGTAACGACATTTTTGAACCAGTAACAGAGGGAATCGAAAGCAAGTAACATGTGGTCACTATGCATTAGCGTTGGTTTGAAGACCGCTCTATCTGTCAGGTAAGCCTGATTTGTGTTAACATGATCAAGTAATGATGGTTTCTGTCCTACAGAATGCCATGTATGTCGTATGACATTGATTATTTGTTTGCTTTGTGTAGGCAGCTTGATGTTGAATGTTTGTGTTTGGACATAGTTATTTTGTAGTTGGGTAATCTCCCTCTCTGTGTGATGATGATGAAACGGAGCGGACTGCGTGTGTTGTTGTCGTCACTGTTCCGTTTGGGGTTCAGGCTACGTGTGTCTGATTGAATCGGTGTGTGGGGATCAGTACCTAGGGTTTGAATGACTTGTGTTAGTGCGCAGTTGTGGAATTTTCCTGTTGCTGCAGGCGTGAAGATGCGTATTGGTGTTTGTTGGTGATCGTTGTGTGCACTTGACCGATCTGAGTGACTAGAGCGTGGATTGTGTTGTTGATGGTAGCGAGATCGTCTATCTGAGTTGACTGTGGTGCCCAGGTCGTATGTGGATTGCGAGTTGTTTGTTGA
>JTDE01003547.1:11462-22966 GCA_014338405.1 Paragonimus skrjabini miyazakii
CGTCCAAGCTACCGTGTCGCGCCCAATTCGAGCGTTCAAGTCACACGGAACAAACAGTCGATCAGTCACAGGCACCGACCGGATTGTGGCGGACAGCTGATCATAGAACTGGTCTTCTGTATCATCAGTGTGACACATGGTTGGACCATAAACACTGATAAATGTGGCACACTTACCTCGACCAAGTCGCAGGCGCATAGACAGCATTCGAGGGCTGATGCCGTGCGGTTCGCCTATCATCAACGCGTTGATGCGATCAGCGACTGCAAAACAGACACCATGCTCCCGAGCACCGTCTGTCGGGTAACCTATCCAGTAGAAGGTGTACCCGGCACCTGCTTCCCGTAACTTACCTTGATCCGCAAGCCTCGTCTCGCTCAAGGCTGCTACATCGATTCCTTAGCGACGCAGTTCCATCGTGACCAGCGCAGTTCGCCGTTCTGGTCGTCCGCTAGAGCTGCATCGATCCAGCAGCGTGCGCACATTCCATGCTCCAACACAGAGCGTCTTGCGTCCCCGGGCCTGCTTCAGGTTGGTCTTCGGGTACCTGGAACTTGAGTGAGCATTATCAGCTCGGAGATAAATAATGGTGGAACAGTATGAGGGTGAGTGATTGACAATAGCATATTTTCGCCTGTCCACCCTGCCATGTGTAGCAGATAGGGCGACCCAGTTTATCCTGCGCGACTGCCGATGCAGTATGGTATTTGGTTTATGTAGTATCATCATGGGTTTTATGGGCTTAGGATATTGCCAGGATGCCCAGACCTAGACAGGAGAGCGATTAGGGTTCTCAACCAAAGCCTTTGGCTCAAAAGCCTGTACTGCAAGACAGCAGGTGACACACACGCACACGCACGCAGCAGCATCAACCATGCAGGACAGGCTCGACAGTCACAACAGAAGACATTCGGTAATACTGCACAGCCAAACCAACAACACATATTGCACAGACAAACCAATCATCCATACAGAATCAGATCAGGGAGAAAAAATAACAAACTTAACCGAAACACAACACACTGACACCGCGTACAACGAAGACCTAACAACGGACTCATCTGCTTTTTGTCTGGCTGCTCCCCTCTGGTCAATCTGACATGGTTGAACCTGCAACGACCGAGGTCGCAGTCAGCACAGCCCGCCGGATCAAAACAGGACACAAGCCTGACCACCACGCCAAGGTAGCAGAAAAGGTCAGGACACGCACACACACGAGCCCGTAACAGCATCAGTGCTTGAAAAGCAATGCTGGACCCAACATGCGCCGATGGGTGCAAATAGCCGTAGTAGAAATACGATCTCTCCCATACTGATTATGCCATCACGATAGTTTTCTCACCAAACGATAGATAATAAGAGACGGTATTCAGGAACGAAATTGCTGTGAGGTTGATCAAAACCTAGCAATTTTCCCATAGAAACGGAGGCGCGTCATGCTATGTTCTTATGTTTATCGCGGAATTTGTGCACTCCGACGTGACATATTTTAGTCATGATATGAAAACAATGAGCGTGGCTCGATATATCCCAGTTTTGCAGCCTCGCTACTGATCCGTGTCGTTCTACTTCCTGTCAACATGTCGTATTTGACCATTTTTTCCGCGATACCATGAAGGCAACTTGTCGCGCTAATGAGATCAGAAATGTTGTCCGCAGTGTGGCTGGCCAGATCCACACTTAAATCAGAGTGACGGAATCCATTAGATATGGTATTCAGCAGATTACCGCTAGAGATATGATGTTTTACTGACAGTTGGCTGTTGTCGTTCGTTGTTCAATTTAGGTTTAACACGTCATAGATACATACGGAGACAACGTTATGATACAATCACATCACAGTTATGACGTCATTGGAGTTGTAGCAGTTTGGTCGTTCATAGTGTGGGTCGTAGGCCATGGCAACTGCAAAACCTGAACAAAGGGTTTCTGTGCACACAAGGGTGGGTTATTCAGTCGGATTCCGATCGTCTCAGCTGTGGCCAAAATTCCGCATCTCGGGACTTTTGACTGATCACCCTTGACTCGGTAAAGCGGACGGAAAGTAGAGTCTAGGTTGACAGTATGACGTGTATCAACGAGGTGGGCAACAATTGCGTTGGTAATTGTCTTGATGACTCCACTACTGATCCAGGCTGGATGATGGTCATGGTTAAGTTAAGATAAGCGCCTGGTTATGTGACCCATGTAACCAGTTCCATAAGAACAAGTAAGTGAGTGTACACAAAACGAAGCCACAGAAACGGGCACTTTGTCCATTAGCCGTAGAAACCATACCATCAATCCGGCTTCTACTTTCCGTCCGATTTACCGAGTCAAGGGTGATCAGTCAAAAGTCCCGAGATGCGGAATTTTGGCCACAGCTGAGACGATCGGAATCCGACTGAATAACCCACCCTTGTGTGCACAGAAACGCTTTGTTCAGGTTTTGCAGTTGCCATGGCCTACGACCCACACTATGACCGATCAAACTGCTACAGTTCCAGTGACGTCATAATTGTGATGTAATTGTATCAGAACGTTGTCTCCATATGCATCTATGACGTGTTTAACCTCAATTGAACTCGTTACTTTTTTCGTTTCGCCCAGCGTTTCATATAAATTTTATGTATTTGACCTGATGATGAATAACCGAAAACGAGCTTGTTCTCTACATAGTTTTTTCTGGAGCTTTTTCCATGAATCTTCTTCATATTTTGCGCTATTATTGAGTCTTTCAGAGGTCGTTGAAAAGAGGCTAATGAGTTAAACAATAATTCATATATAACGGTCTTCAGGGTTTCAAATGGTCTCCGAGTATACACAATGAACGTCAAATATACCTCATTATGGTCTGTGTGGTTTAAGTCTACGCCGTCCGATTGGTTGGTCTCTTATCATATGGAATCGAGAAACCAGACTTGTCCGCTTTAATCACACGCTAATGATTGGTCTCTAACCTCTCTACTATTATTCCTTATTGGTACTGTTTATAACGCAATACCAGACCGTTCCCTGTAATAACTATTCCGTCTCCGTTCTCAAAGCATACTACCAAGTCTAATCTACTTGTATATGTGAAAAGTGAATCAGTGCGTCATGCACTAAAAATCACGTTAAAAACACCCAACTATGGTTAAAATTGCAAAGCATATGCGGCAAATCAGTTACGAGCTAAGCAAAATATGTACAACCTGAAGAGATAGCAATAGACTCTGAGTGGTCTGAAATGCTAGCATACCAAATGTGATTTCACTGATACATTTGAGTCCACAGTCAGGAAAAATGCAAATCCCGCTGCACAAATAAACTCTAGATAGACAAGGATAATTATATTATTAACGATTTCATCATAGCTCGTCCAGCTATCATTGGGTTACATAGCTTCTTAGGTCTTAGTAACGATAATAACGGTTGCGGGGTTGATAAGTGTTATATCTCCCGTGGCGGTTGTAGTTGGAGCGACGACCAGCGTGCTTGTCGCTACCGTAGTCACCGTAGCCCCTCAATTTTCCATACACATTCAGTTTGCCTTCACCGTCATATTTGCCATATTCGTCATAGTTGTCATGGTCCTTGGTATTGCCGTAGTCTTCGTATTTAGCATAATCATCGTATTCCTTGTAAGCATTAGCCTTCCCGTAAGCGTCCAGCTCTCCCTTCAACTTCACTTTGCCGTACACGTCAAACTTGTTGTCCACATAGTTATCGCCGTAGGTCTTTGCTCCTCCGTATGTGTCGTAGTCGTTGTAGTAATTCTTCTTACCATAGCCATCATATCCACCACCCTGACTATACTTGTCTTCTTGGTGGAATTCGTCTCCCTCACTCTGACGACCGTGGCTGCTGAAGGCCCCTTCACCGTTAATGTATCCGTGTATATTATAGTTAGAGCCTTGCTTAGAATCTCCACCAAGTCCAAAGTGGCCGTGCGCGGCATAGCGACCTTGGTCATCCTCATGGCCATGTCGGTCCCATTTACCATAAAGGTAGGCCTTGCCTCGGCCGGCGAACTTACCCTCCAGATCGTATTTGCCGTATTTGTTACGTTTGTTGTTTTCTTTGAGATACGCCTGGTCGGAGTAGACTCGATGTCCGTAGTGGTTTGGATTGCGTTCATAGTAGCTGTGTGCCAGTGCAACTGGCACCAATGCAAATAGAAGCAAGTAGGCCAACTTCATTTCTCTTGTGTTCAGCTCACTGCTGTTGTACGACCGCCTTATGTTTTCGCTGGCTTTTATAGTAATTCATTTCCATTGCCATTGATTATCCGCGACATGCTGGTCAATACAAGCTGTGCACTTGTTCATGTTCAGTCAACAGTTTGCTTTCAGCCAACTAGGATTTGCGTACATTTAGTTGCACTTCAAATGTTCGAATTGCAACTTCTTCTGCGTAGTCGTTCAGGTTATCTGTGTTTTGTCATTTAGGCGATTCCTATTATGCTGCACGCATTATTGCTGATAGATTGACTGGTGTTACGATTTTCCCTATTGATTACATATTTAACTTGTAAATCGGTAGGTGTACTTATGCTTGACGAATCAAAAAATCCACCGACTCCGTTCAGTATTTCCGAAAATGAATCTAATTTACGTTTAAGTTTGCTTATAGCCTATTCAGGCTTTTGGGGACCCCGTTTGTCCGTGTTGGACACCGCTCACACTTAATTGCACCGTTCGCATTTAAAATGATGTTCCATCCATCCGCTTTTGAAATGAAACATTAAAATCGAGTTGTATATTTGTTGGAACTCGAAATCAGCGTATATCTTTGGCGCCCCGGTCGGCATATGAACCGATTACTGCTTTATTGAATTCACATTGTGCATAGAAAATTTATCACATCTGAACTCTCAGCAACATTTGTTTGTTGGTAGTTTCTATGATTCTACCATAATCTATAGTAAACACTTATCATCGTAGTACGCATCGCGTGTCTGCATCAGCCAAGGTCGCTGGTTGAAACAAGGTACGATATGCAAGTTTCTCCAGATATTCATATACTAAACGATCAAGGTGGTGCTGTCATCCATTCTGCACTCTTTGGGTTGAGTTGGTGGGAATATAGTCCAAAGTCGTGACCATGTATCAAAGCTGGGGTGGTTACATTGAAACTTTAGTCTAACGGGCTTCTCATCAATTTAGCTATTGTTTTTACCCGACTGGTGCACGCTAACCGTCATTCCATTATCAGTGTGAAGACAGACCACTAATTTCTTGAGGTTTTCCGACAATTTCATTTTTCTATTCTGTTCACGTTCCATGTATGTTATCGATCCCCGCACCCGGACGGAAAATTGCCTTGATAGCCTTCCCCACGCTTGTGCGTAATTTTTTTTTACCAAACAAGTGATTATCCTACCAATGCAAACAATGTTTACTACGTACGCCTCGGTGACTTTTCATGATTATTACGGATACTTTGGTAACCTCTCATGTTTATTCACTGACTCTTTTTTCAATCCAAACAACACATTTTGTTCACTTTAAGCACCATCCTGAGGGCCCAATACGCTACCGCTTGGGTACCTACCAGTCTGTCTTCATGCACCTTCCTTTAGTAGTGCCGTTCTCTGTTGGCTGGCTTATATTTAATCAGTGCGTCTGTGTGTACCGTTGACAACACAATGACTTGTCGGTCTCATGTTTATCATCTGATTTTAACCGAAAGTCCGTTTCCAATCGTTTCACTGGACCCAAGTAACGTACCTAATGGTTGGTGCTGTTATATTCCCTGGAAATGTGAACAATTTAGGTTTGTTACAACATTGATTACGTAATTGTTACTACCATAATGACCTATTCGAATTCTTTTGGATTGTATGATTCGAATTGCTCGCATGTCACTCCACATTTGAAAAATAAACCTTCTGTGTCGTCTGCGTCTTAGCGTTCTGTCGTTTACGGAATACATAATCTTTCAGGAACCCTGAAGTGTATGCATAGTGGGACATAAGATAAACCTCGGGTTGTGCAAATAATTGTTGCTTTAACCAAGTAACAAAGAGTTGTCAACCACGGTGATAGTGAGACAGTTTGAGAGAGACCGCGTCAAAGGATCAAAAACAAAAATTTGGTTGAAATTGGTATGTGGTTTCGGAAAAATTCACGGCCAGTTTGGAGATAGTTCATCAGCTAACTTATCATGCGTGTTTAGAAGAGAAGAAGAGAACCACAATTGTAGAAAGAGTTTCATTGTATGTCACTAAAACCCACTGGGTGACATGTATAAAGCCATATTTTCATACAAGATGATAAAAAAACGGGATTAAAAAATCAGAAATGGGAAAACAACAGTGGCTAGGTTTTCGATGAGCACACTACCTGCGCACGCCGTCGAATCGTGTGGAAAATCTGAGTTATATAGACAGACTAAAACGGAATCAATGAAATGCCGACATTGTGATGCTTGGCCATACCACTGTACCTCATATAATTGTGCCTTGATCGGCATCGGTCAGATGCATTAGTCAAATATCTTGGACTTTTGGTGAAAAAAAGAAGCGCGTTCCAATATTTATTGGCGTATACTCTTGCAATGTTGTTGGAAAATGAACTGACTGAACAACGGAGAAACTTTCCATTGTCCCCTGAATGGTACAAACAGAAATCGAAAACGTTTTCACCGACGGTATGATGTTTTGATGATTTTACCAATCAATCACATACCCAAAACTATTTCAATTTAAATATGCTCCATCCCTTCCTGTTCCTGTAGGTCAATCTTTAGAGTAGCCTCTCTTGAAAAAGACCCATTTTAATAAGTTCCTATTTTTATCAAACCCACCTCTACTGAATTGTGTTGCAACTTTAACGTAGAAACTCATTCGAGTTCACAACAGAACGTTTTGAAACTGTAAATCCCTTGCTTAAATTGAATCGCGCTTTGCAAACTAGAACTCATGATGTCATCTGTCGATATCTTGGGGTGTTTCGCACGGATATTTGGCCGGTGATTTGGACAGTGGAACCACTATACCTTAACTGAGGATATATTTCACTAAGTAAAACCGGTAGCAAATTTTAAGCTGCCTCACGTGCACCGAACGGTGTTCGCAAACGTTCGTATTTTAGGTATCCCTTCTGTTGAAAATATAGGGTACTGGAAGGCGTCCACAGCGGCCGTACTTTCAGCTGTAAGCTCTATGCAGCGATCATCATAGGAGCACTTTCCTTCATACTGGCTAATGTACTCAACACTTGTCCATATGGTAGACTGTCACAGTGACAACGTCCTTGTCAAATTTGTGAAACCAATAACTCGCGTTTTAAATTTAGGCTATACGTTATCAAAACGGATGACAATCGTTGTAAGGCCGGATATATACTACTGGGTGGTTTAAACAAAGTCGATTTCACTGACACATTTGGGCAGAACGAAGATGACGTTGCGGTTGAATCAACTCACACAAGCCTCCTAACCAAATCATGAAAGGGAATGTTGACTGTGTACCAAAGAGACATCGTTCCGCCCAACAGAACTAGAATGTATAGCCAGTCTGAGTCAAACCACTCGGCATTGCCTCCCCATTGTGTCCGGATACACTGATCTACCAGCGTTACTCCATGGGTACGTAGTTTGAGAAATCTTTTTGTAGCAAAAAAGCACGGTCTTTATTTTCCAACCCGAATGTTCCCACGCCACGCGCTCACTGACGTATATGAACCGAAATTCCAGCCCACGACGCAGCGGCGGTTTCCACTCTCACGCCATGTTCGCTTCTGCCTGGTTTGTTTCTGAGATCAGTTCACCGAGTGACGGTAAGGCCACTGTTTCGTCCGATAGTGAACAAAGCGGAACTGTTGTTTTTTAACCGGTCGGTTGTTTTAGTATAACACAACCGTCGTGTTGTTGTTTAGCGGTAAATAAAGGCTAATATCTTGAGGTTTTTCTGGAGAAGATGAGAATAGAGCTTCCGACAGAGCTTTCGATTACACTGATAAAACTCGATATTGCAGCCTTCTGTTGTCCTTCAGTAAGAACAAACTGGGTAGCTTGTGTAGTAAGGACGGGTGATCGCGCTATACTACTCACAACATTGCTATTCAATAGTGGGGCCAGAGCACACATTTTGACACTGAAGTAGCTGCAGGAAAAATACAGGAGGAAACAGTGGAGTGCAGCATCGTTCTAAATGGTTCTCGGTATATACAGAAACTGATCATTAGCCTCTGTGGCGACCGTGACGTTCTGGAACCAGTACCGTACGCAGATGAGTGTTTTTGTTTATCTTGTTCAAACGCATAACCATACGTTGATTTCCTGAATAACTAACCCTTGCGTCATCCGTGTTCTTGGCTCACAACATTTGTTTTGCAATGGCTATAATGAAGTTGCGAATCACTTAAAACGTCGATCATTCTCCGGTTGTTTGAATTTCTGTCCTATACTTACATTGTAATTATTCTACTCAGACTAACGAGAAATGGTAGTATATATGTTAGTGCCCTTTCCCTTTCATTCTGCCTCAGCTATTCAGTTCCTCAATCATCATTATGAAAATCTTCATGTCTTATTACGTTCATGAGTGTGAACACTTCCCTGGAATAATGGGTCTCTTTTGCAACAAAGATGTGATATTGACACTGTGACCTGTGGTCAATAAGTGCCTGTGTTCGTCTGCTGTCAAAAACTTGGTTAACCGGTTAATACTGTTTTTCCTCTGTCGAACAATTACGCAACCTTTCCCTCAGGTTGAAGTAGGTCCATCTTCTGACAGTAGCCTTTCACATGCCTGCACGCTTTAGATACCCGAAATCGTACACTGTAGGACTATTTCGTCTTTGAACCTGGTGGCTGGAATCTCGTCGTAATGGTAATCAGGCATGGCTTGTTTAATGCGTGCAATGAAATCATTCACACTTTCATCTGGATCTTGATGTAACTTTATGAAGGAGTATCTCGCAGTGTAAGTATTTTGACGTGTTCCCCACCACTCGCCTAGTGCGTTCGAAGCGTAAAACGTGGCCGCTCAGGATAGAAGACGTAAACCGATTTCAGGTAATTTACCACCGTTGTCTGCGTTCGCTCAAGTCGGGTGTCCCTAACGAGTAAGTACCGAGGAGGTTATAAAGCGGGTATTCAGTAGTTATTGTCAAACGAATTCCTCCGTTCACTCCTTACATTTGCACAGACTTAGGTGGTTAGGTCATGTACTGAGGATGGCAGCTAGTCGTCTGCCACACCAAACACTGTTTATCGACGATGCGGCCAACTGGCTTAAGGCGCGTGATGGACAGATGATGACCTGGCTTAGAGAAATGAAATCGTTCATGAAGGGGTTGACCACTGTAGATCAGGTTCATCACCTGGACTATGGTCGTCGTGACTCTCAGAGACGGTGGCGTGAATGCTGTCGTTGTTTGGCCGAGTTGTCTGTGAAATGAGTGTATTTAGTGACACGGGGCAGTGAAAGCCGCAAGGAATCCGTCTTAGTGATGACGCCTTACTTTCATTTACAGCTTGGTTGTTTGTTTGCAAGGTGTAGACACTTTGAGGTTGAATGTTTGAATACAGACTTCCCTATTTTTAGTAGTGAGTTTCCTTCCCATCCACTTCCTTTACTTCTTCGCCATTTCTATACAGGGTTTTGTTGTTTTCTCTTTGTGCATGTGTGGTAGTTGAACATGAGTGAGAACCACTGATGTATTGCTGCCTATGATGATGATGACGACGACGGTGATGAATGTGTATTGCATCAAAATGTCGTTGGCCCTAATCGCCCAGAAACTCTCGCAGTAATTTAATTTTTTGGGTCTCAGACAGTACGGTATTCGATTGCGACACAGCTAGTAATTCCAGATAATCCAGAAATGTCTACTTTCAACGGTTCCAAGAAGACAATGATGACTTTCCGCATGCAGCACACCAAAGTTGTGCAGGCAAATCTAACATGTCAAATATTTTCCTTACGTCGCCAAATAATGAGGCCTGGTAATCGATGACACGGCACTGCAGTGGTGGACGAACACGGACCGTAGCCCGTGCAGGGATAGAAAAAACGTGCTAACTCACCAATACTTATTGGTTTGGTGGGACATACAGGCGCACAAGACGGCCCGGAATTGAAGCCAATAAGATGTAATTTAAAACACTGAGTTCCTTTTAACCACTTCATTAGAGCAGAACCAAGGTATATATTGCGATATGTTAACATTCCATTTACTCTCATCAGTCGGAAACGTAAAACGTGCATGTAATATACATCATACAAATAAAGACAGACAGAGATTAGACACGCATACAAGCACACCAAGTATTATGTAAATCATGACCATGGCAACCCGATAGGTTGTTTCAACAACTGTTGTGCACATAGCATCGGCTTGTAAGTTCGGATGAGCATCGCTTCACAGAAAGTTAATAGCTTCGGGTTTCGATTGCGCAACAGTATCTCAAATGAGTTTAATGGGTCAACTTGTTGACCTGTTATCATGAGGTGTTTAGCAAACGATGACGTTAGGTTTCGAGCCGTCAGTGCAACAAGTTGAGGCTGGTGCATCATCTGTTGTTTCAACCACTTTGGAATGCGTTCAGCGACTACCTGAGATAGTTGTCGATCTGTTCTGCCTACGTAAACGTCACTGCAACTGCAACTGAACTGGTAAACAACATGGGAGGCAGAAGAGTTTGGCAAGCTACATTCGCGACTGCGGAGAACTGGTCCTCTGGTGGTTTGAACTAAGCGCAACTGCGCAGCCGCATACGTTCGAACCAGAGCAGAATTTAATTTGTGCTTTATGTCGTTGGCTAAATGGTCACCTTTGAATGGTAAGAATAAGAAAACATTCTTCTTTTGAGCTGTCAGTATGGGCTCAGTGCTATTCTTCACTGTATTGCGCCCTGATGAATTTGTCGGGATATCCGTTTGCTAGCAACGTTTGTCTCAGCAATTCCTGTTCCATCTGCAGTGTATCAGGAGTGCAAATGCTCCTGGCTCTATGAAACAGCGTCTTAACCAAACTTCATTTGTATGTAATAGGAGCAAAGCTGGAAAATTGAAGAGATTAGCCACCCCAGGTTGCTTTGCGGTGAACTGATCGCTGTAACGTGCCATCTGCACGTCTATTGATGAGTAAACCCAAAAAAGCTAAACTACTGTTCGATTCTACTACGTGAGATAAAGATAGTTTGGGTGGATATTATTAAGGAAGTTGAAGAACCAGTCAAACTGAGTAACGTCAGTAAAAATTAAAATAACATCAACGCATCTCTTGTACAATAACAATTCAGCTACATAATCCGGCACTTGCCGCTCATTCATTCCTAAGAAGATGTCTGCTAGTGTTGGGCCTGTGTCTGTGACCTTGTGAATAGGCCAGGAGTACGTGAGTGAGTGAGACAGTTAACATGTGGTCTCCAGACCGGATGTGGGGCGAATGGATGGCTAGGAATGAGCCATCGGGTTTAGCGCAGGGTACTGAACCGTTACACAGTAAACAAATCCGTCCGCATACATTAGTCTAGCGTATATAGCTACTCTAGAGTAGGCTATAGAGCAGGCTATAGATCTATAGCCTGCT
>JTDE01003549.1:38941-52880 GCA_014338405.1 Paragonimus skrjabini miyazakii
CAAGCGGATTACCTGCAATGAAGAAAGTAGACGTGGGATTGCCTCAGTCTTGGAGCAGAACTTTGCACTTTGAAGGTGCGAAGAACATTCCATACAAATCAGCTCGGTCACTCACCTTGTTCAGTATGGTCTGCATATCTTTGGTAGAGGGGCTAAGTAAGACAATGTTGTCCGCATGCCCCAGATCGGTCAACCCAGCGCCAGGAAGAAGCTCAATACCAAGCTCACTGTATTCCCGAAGCGCACCCTCCAGAATGTCGTCCATAACAAAAGTGAATTGGAAAAGAGAAATCGGACACCCCTAACGAATACAACTAGAAGTGATGAACGTCCGATACAGTTGTCCATGAACTCTCACCCTTCTTGCTGAGTGAACATACAGTGATCTCAACAGATTCACGTATTTCTCTGGTACTCCCTTGCGAAGGAGACAGCTCCAGAGAACGTTACGAGCAACTGAATCGAAAGCTGCGTTTAGATCCAAAATGTCCACGACTGTCGGCTGTCTGTAACAGTGCCGATGTTCCGAAATCCGTCGCAAGGTAAAAATATGATCAAGGAACCGTCAACCAGATCGGCATCCTGCTTGTTCCTCGCGTATTTGACTTTCTCTGGGCTTAATAAGCCGACCTAAAAGTAGGCCAGTGAATAACTTGGACGCAATAGACACCAAACCGATGCCTCAGTGGTTGTCACATAGACTTTGGGCCCCCTTTTTGAAAACCGGAATGATTGTTGATAGGCACCAATTACGAGAAACCTCTTCAGTCTCCCAGATCGTCTGGAGGAGTTCTGTCAGTTTTGATATCAACCTCTCCCCACCATCCTTGTATAGAGAAGGATGGAGGAGGTTCTATCCTTACGGACCTCAGTCGTTGGTGAGCGCAAATTTCGCAGGCGTTTCAAACACTCTACATGGTAACTGAACCTTCTGCTTGAAAAATGACCTTAGAAATGTTGAATGCCAGGTATCATTTTCTTTATGAGGGGGATTTTTGTGAATCATTGAGACGTAGGTTAATTGAAGTCGTTGACGGAGAATGTAATATAGAAGCTGCTTTTGTTCCAATGACGTTTAGCCTACTTTTCAGCTTTATGAATACCATTGATCCGGATCGTCTGCCTATCAGCGAGGTGGATACCTATTTCATCCGTATGTATATCCAACGAGTGGGATCATTTTACGAATCGCTTTGAAAGTCAACTTAGCCAGTATGTGTCATGTTTCCGCAAACGGTTTATTGTGATCACTATCCATTAAGACTGAGGCTGGCGCTTATATGTCACCTTTCAAACAAAACAGGTCTACTGCCGACGTTTTTAGAAAACTATGACAGTTTTTTAACTTAACCCTTCTGGTTAGTATGGGCCATTGAGGGTCTACGTCTGTATCGAAGTCAGTCGATTACAGTTATCGAGAAAGGAACCAAAGGACTTCCTGAAAGTCGAATTTGCTTATTCCCAGTCATAACTGGAGTTCGGGTGTCTTTTACACTTCGTCGACCCACTGCACCTCTTACGGTACATGTTAGATATAAACACGAAGGGTTTCGTCCGTGCGATTATTTTTGGGTGGGATCTTCATTCTTTCCAGCGACTTCTTAAACAACGTCATCATGTAAATACACTATTTCTTACTTTAACCCATAATGTGGTCTACGACAAATAGTTTAATATACACCAATAACGACATATGTCAAGACCACCCACTTTCTGTTCACTTTCGTTGTAGACAAAACAGTGGAGGGCCGTCCATGACATTCGCATAATGGCAACCTAGACGAACCCAACGAAAGGCCGATTGATCTGGAATGTGCTAAGAACAATTGATAAGTGTTTAATAACTTTCAAGCAGCCTAAAGCGTACTAAGCAATACTTTGCTTTCTGAAAAATACTTTGAGATAGGTTTTGATGTCTCACAACGCCTGTGTAAACCTGTCATGGCTACGTTGATTCAATGTTGGACATTGAATTTACGAAAGTTCTTGACTTGCTCGTGAACTTGGTAAGCTTCAGCAGTAGTGGCGGAGGTGTGGGAACTTAAATAGACGCTCGTGTTTGCTAGGCTGGGACCCAGTGGCATATTTTGTGACAAAAGGATAGCCCACAGAACTTTAGGAAACGTGTATACAGGACGACTGCTCAATGTTACCACTCAGAGTGGAAGACATACACCGTGTTCACTTAGTCAATCGTCAGTGTTCGCGTTCATCCGCTAGCATGGAATGGCCGCAATAATTTAGCAACATTGACGTTAAGAAACAGATGTTTGGTAGCGATTGTCAGCCTGATTAATTCGGGCGCACAGATACAGATGATTGAGTCATTCACTGTAAATGCCATCTATGCACTTACCACGTTGACGCACTAGCTGATTGGCGTTAGTTACAGGGTGAACAGATGACTTGGCATAGTGTAATGAACTCAGCTTGTTGGGTTATCCACTGTTGGTTGGGCTTATATACCATGCTTCCGTCCTCGCAGTACAAATAGTCGGTGGTTAGAGGCATTGTCGGGAATGTTCGATATTCAAGTTCAGAAACGTGAATGTCGCCGTTACTTGACTGAGTATTTTTGATTTGTTCAGTGAGACAGTAACAGCCACAAAACATAACAGATTACTCTTTCAGCCCTGTTGTTTCTTTACTTGGTGTAGACACCTTGATGGTGTGTTTGAGTTTAGATAGTGTCTCTTTAACACTTAAATCCTTTCTTATCGTTTTTTCTTATAGCTAGGAGTTGTTATCATGGTTGTATGGTAGTTAATAATGGCTGTTTATCATTGTGATAATGACCATCTCAGGTCAGCGCGACAAATCTGTCAGTAACATTGAACTGTTATCCATCCAAATCGAGTACTGTCGAGGTACTCGTATAAATGACCGATTAGGAGCTTTCCCAAGCGTTCTCTTGATGCCATCCAGTTGATGAACTTAAGTCGAATAGCTTCTTGTTTCAGCTCGGTGCATGAGGTTACGTGCGGCTGAGAATCGTACGGTATCAAGCGCATTACGATAATTAATCTCGCATTGCGATTGCATTTTTGTAGTAGGCTAGTTGTAACGATCGCAACTGTCGCATTCTGCTGGACATTTCAATTAGTCCTGTCCGAAAAGAAGCGTTAGGCTGATCTCCTTCAAGCTTCAGAGTTCACCAGTACCGCATATCGTTACAACGTTCTTATGGAACAACCGTGTAGTCCACTGCGCCATTGGGTTTATTATATGCACGACCGAACGCTCAGCTACACTCGCTAGTGAATGATGTTCAAGTGGCCCGACCACCTCGAGTGTCGACACGATAATTGTCATGTTACCTTCGATCGATGACCTTACGATTTGGACCTGTCATCAAGTTGAGATCTGAAATCATTAGCCTTGCTGGACAGTGTTCGTTACTGGCAAGTAGTCGGGAGTTCGATCTTTATTGAACGTTACTCATGGCCAAATGTGGTTTAGGTATAATTTGATCGTGCCTACCTTAAGACCGTTGGCGCGGTGATCAACATGAGAGTGAGCTTGAGTCCAACCACTGATCGTGGCTAAGAATGCGCTGCTGTGGAGCTTTGAGCATAAGTGTAGTGCACCTTATCGGTAGAGGCTGAGTTGTCATTTACTTATCTATGATCATGAGTTAATGTGAATGGTCCCTATTAAACTATGCACCTTCAGGATTGCTCCGGTTGTTCCCGTTACATTGTTCGGGACGTTGGTTATAGATTGCCAGATGAAATCAGTTCCATTAGCCCGTCTCCTAGTGTGAATATCCACTTCTAGATATCTACGGCTTTCAGGTGTTCCCCATTGAAGGCTTTTACTTAGACCTCACTAGAAATATTGATCATTCGAAACAGTTAGTTGTGAGCTCCTATTCTGCATTGCAGTATTCATGTTTAGAAGAGAACTCATTTGGAAAAATATGGACTTGGGCTGGATTCGAGCCAGTGACAGAAATAGCATCTTCAGACGCGGCAAAAGCTTTACCAGTTGAGCTATAAAGCTACACCGAAAGGTCAGAAGTCTCGCATTTGGACCCGCCCAACCCATTAGTGATCAGTAATAATGATATTGTACAACAAGCTAACTTTTTTTTCCCTATCTCTTCATTTGTTTTCACCGGTTTAGAGGGCGGTTACTTTGTGTTCCATAGACATCGTAGTTAAGACCAGTGCAACGCTACAAACGCTTTCCGTTTGATCCACATCCGTTTTGTTTTATCCCATCACCATCGCAACCGTTTGCCGGGACAAGAATTTCGATTCCTGTTGTGTGCGTTACTTAAGATCCGATTGTTTTGACCACTAATCCTTCGACCTCGTGTTAACGAATGGCCACGTGTAAACATTCATTCACGTGAAAACAGCTTGACATTTCGTCAAATAGACTGGGTTCTACCTTTGGTTTTTGCCTGACCTCCCCTTGGATCTCAGCCGCAACCATGCATTTCCACTAGCTTTCTATGTGTTCGCCTACTAAGTGAGGCCTTTTGCTAAGTTAATCAAACTCTGTTTGTGCGTGCAGTTTATTGCACGCAGCATACGTACATGCAAGTATCAGTTCTCACTTTCAGTTGTCAATAATTTATGTTTACAGGAGTTCGAGGCACATCCGAGTAGAATCCTTCCAAGTCCCGTCGACTACGTATTGACTCATTTCCTACGTTCATGTATCTACGGAGCTCTTGATGACTGTGCTGGTCTACCAGTTGCGAGTTAAACGTTCGATTACTACGACTTCTGTCGTCTGGTTTGAACAATCCGGCAGTATGTAGCAGTATCTAGATTTTGCGTGTTCCATGGCGATGAACACCTTGTGATGCGAGAGTTGAAAACTCCAGCTGAATTCACTCATGTCAAATCTGTCCGAACAACTGCGGCCTCGAACCCCGACGACCTTACCTATTTCTGTTCAGGTCTGAACAGTCTGGCGGTATCCAGTCCACATGTGACTTTGTATATTCCATACTAGAAATATTACCAGGGTCCTATGGATAAAACCAACAAGTTTTTCCTATTTTCCCTGCTATTTATTCCACGATAGGCGAAAACCGAACACTTCCATCGTTTCTGATAACCAGAAATAGGCGATTTGCCTTTCGGTCTCACCCCACATTTCCGATTTGACTGCCCTCTGAGAAAAAGCCAGTAAACTTGGTGGCTGACGATTGTACACTTTTGGCCACCTAACCTGATGAATATACACCCTTTTGGTGCATTCCGACTCTAATCTCATCAACTTCACTTAGTATTCTCGCATTTTTGAGCATTCTTTTTCTTGCCCGTTACTTCTTGCCCCCTCCCTCCCTAATCGCGTCTACAAAGTGGACGTTCTGCACCGGTCTGCTTACCCTCTGAAGTTATTTGAGTATTTTTGTACTGCCCTTATGCTTTGTCTTCTGTATTCACTGTACACATCCTGTAAGCTTGCCTGTTTTTTTGTCTCGTGCAGGTTTACATCACCTCGGAATTTATCGCATTAGTGCGAACGCAGCCACTGTGCAAAAGCTACGCTGCCGTGTCAATCAATGTGAGTTTTTTCTTAAATTCTCTATTAGAACGCGGTGGAAAATTCTTTATTACCGTTTGTATGTTCTATTTTACGTCGTTTATGATTTAGAGCCTCGTGAAGACCGCTCAGAAGTAGTGGACTTTTCAATTCTTCTCATGTCTTGTGTTGATCGACCGTGTTCTTTCGATTTACTATACATCGAGGACCAAAGTTTGTCGCCATGGAATGATGATGTACTGACGAGTTATTTATTGTGGCTTCAAAATCCCGATCACAGATTTCTTAGATTGAATATAGATGCATTTAAATTCGTTACGGTTTGAAACCGGAAATGTACCATCTGCGTGAGAATGGCTCTCGTCGGTGCATGCGCTTGTCGATCGATACCGAACTGAAAGGGCAAAATGGTCTGACAGGTTATCGCAGCGTTGTACTTTGGATTATCGATACACTAAATTACAAGAATTTGGAAGCACTCCTGAGGAAAGACACCTAAGATGATTGAAACCTAGAGTATTACAACTTGCTCGTAACGTTGTTTCATTCTCAGTCGATTTACCAATAACCTGCTAAACACGACGCCCAAACTGTTTGACTTCATTCATACTAAGTTTGATGCGGATATCTCACAGTTTATTAATAGTCGAATCAATTTGGAAGCAAATTTAAAGAAATCTGCCTGAACGAATCAAACGTTGTCAGAACTGTGGTAGTTTTGTGCGTTCTTCCTGAGGGTGATTACGCAACAAAGATGGCGTTCGAATGTTGAGAACGACAAAAGCCAGTCGTTTTTATTTGCGAATCTAAGCTGTGTTTGTGTAGCGAAAAGGCGTCCAATAAAGCACAATATTGTCCAACACGATAGTTCACATGCTTCGCGTGAGCTCGCGTTTATGAGTCAGCGTTCCAGTCCACAACACCCCCAGGCTTCCGTTCACGCGTCATGTGCACTTCTACCCAGTTGAGGTGTGTGGTGCATTCTACTCGGGGTTTCTGCCTGCTATTCCGCGTCCGTTGATCCGATTTCGTTGAGCGATGGCTTGTCCGGTCGCTCGTGCTGTTCTCCGTCTGTCTACTGTAGGCTTCGAACGTACTCTACAGCCGTGTCGAGATATTCCTGAGAGTGTTGGAATAATCACGCTTTCAATTTGGTCATTCATTCTGTTTCGGCTGCCACGTCTCGCCCGTGGGTCCGATCCGGTCGAGCGATGACTTATCCGGTCGCCCACGTCGTTCTCCCTCCGCTCACCGTGGGTTTTTAAACGCACCTCTCCCCTGTGTTTGGGTATTCCGCCGAGAGTTGGAATGCTCGCATTTCCTGCCTGACAGTCCCCCACATTTGTACTGTACCAGATTTCAGTCCCATTTCTATCACTTTGACGGCGATTAAATGGTGTGGCTGATTTGATATCTCCACGCGGAGCAAAAGTGTCCGATGCCTCCGTAGCTTACGGGTTCACCAGATTTGAGACTGATCGAGGACCGTTTAAGACGGAAACTCAGTCAACTTTAATTTGTGATAGCAGCATAGACTCAGATACTGATCTTCTTGGCTAATAATTTTGATTGAAAGCATTCCGCCATATAGTCCTCCTATTTATTAGTGATATGTGAGGTATTGTACTATTACATAACTGGATTTATTCAGTATATATATATATATATTATACATATATATATATATATATATGTCATTTATCGTGTGCTACCTGATGTTATGTGCCTGAAAAGTGACCTTTTAAGAACCATTGGCTACGAAGACCTTCACCTACGTCGCACTTAAATGGGTATGCTTTTCATGGCTGCCTGTGTACCATCGTATTGTTTGTCATCATGAAGTTGTCAATTTGGACTGTCCACTTTCCTTTTCCTATATCTAGTCATTCTCCAGCTAACTTGAAATCGATTTCGTTCTTGTTTACACATATTACATTAAAACTACAATTTGAATCCTGTGACTACTTAACCGCTACGACTGTCTATGCAACAGACATCATTCACAATTGTTCAGACGTCGTTCTGCAATAACCTTGTAGCTTGCTTCTATCACCAGCATACACTGATTGGCTTATTACCATTGCGTCGGTAGTGCTGACTTTGATGATTGGGCAGTAAGATGTTCGAAGATCGGACTGCCTGAAGTGACATTTTCTTTATACTTTCTGCATGCAAATGCCATTCAAGACCTGGAGATATCTCATTTTACCTTTTTTTATTTTGGGCTTTCTGGTTAGGACCGGGTCGATTTTCTTATCTGAGTGGCACAATTTTAGTTTGAAACACTGCCTATGGAGTGTTTGACTGTTTTAGTCATGTGACCCACCCTGATCTATCACAATTGTTCTCAACAGCATTAGTACTTTGGCAATAAGTACTGTCCTGAATTTGTGAACGGAAAAAAAGTTTGAGCAACTAATCCCAGGTCAGTGGAAAACGACAGGTAAAGAACCGACCTCCTTACTTGACACTAACGTGTAACAACAGAATGTTTGATGCATTTCGTGTTCGGATTACTAAATTTTAAATGTGAATAAGGCGGCATCTTATTTCAGTCCTCTTCAGATTCCTATAAAATTTGTAAGTCAGTTTTGTAACTAGCTGTTGCCGGTAATTCTCATCAGGCTCTTACACTTACACGAATTATACACGATTTATGTATGAATCGATATAACAAGTCATTGTTTAGTAAGTCCCACAGGGTAGGGCATATCGCGGTATAATGAGGAGGGGTGTTGGTGCATATCGGGCAGTGACAGGTGGGCCGGCCACAGCTGACATCACCAGTTGGTTCGTTTTTGGCCGGATTTCGAGTGATTTTTGTATGGGCGACCAAGGAGAGCGAATTATCTGTACGAACTACTTCTGAGCATGGGTCATAGAGTCTGATGTTGGTGACATTCGAACTCTGATCGATCTGAAATGAACCTGACAGACCTTGTAAAGCGTTCGAAACGCTTTGTCCGGTTTAATTCAATGACCATTTCCAATCATTTTGAACTCGACTGCGTTTGAAGTGGACTTACTCTAACCAGTACAAAGTCTTTTCAGGAGGTTTCCACGAATTTTCTCCGATAATCGCCTCGTGGTTCTCCCAGCATAACCAGCTTGACGAGAGAATGGATACACAAAAGACGAGAAGAGTTTGGACAATCTATCCTTAAGGTGCGGTACTAGTGTCGGGCAGCTGTTGAATAATACAATGAATCTTGTCTCAGGGTAGGTAACTTCGATCACTATCAAAAGTCTAGCTGTTAACCTCACCTTTGTATGATAATGGATTAAAAAAGTCGGCTTTTCCTCTGCTATCTGAACTAGTTCATGTTTCCTATCCCTGTTAAGAAAAACTGCGGACACGTGATCATTTGGCCAAACAATGCAAATAAGCAGTTCACCGTCGTATAGTGTGACTCGGCCCAGTAGAAAAAGTATGCTTAGTTGGGCCCGTAACCCTGGCAACCCAATTTAATCTCCGTGGGTGAAAATCAAAGTTGATCGCATCTCCTGTGGAGCAGGTTACGTCGGTCGCACAACCAGGCGTCTTTCTCAGAGGATACGTGAGCACCACCCCACATGGCTGACTAAGGGCCAGATGAAGTCGATTTCGAGTGCAATTCTTGCGCACCTTGTTGACTCAGGCCACCAAGTCTCACCAGAAGTAGCTTTCCAGCCCATTTACCGCTTGCCCAGTCGTCAATCCAGAGGAGTCAAATTTCGTATTCTGACCACCGCGGAAGCGATCGGAATTCGGTTGCGCAATCCACAGTTGTGCGCTCAGAAGAAATTTGTACAAGCCCTACGGTTACTATGGCCGCCCGTTACCGACTCGACATCACCGGAGGTCAATTTTGTTACCTAATTGCCCCCCAATTTACAACTGCGTGATGTAATTGTATTGCCTTTGATTTTGCTTGCTTGTAATTGGCCCGATGATGAATAACCGAAAACAGACTGTTCGCGAAAACACCTTTTCACTTCTATTGATCACATCTATTGATGATTAGTTCGTGTTTAGGTAGTTGCTCAGATAACTTTCATTCGGTTTGGTTACTGATTTATTGTTGGTAGTCATTGCATTGAGTAAAACACACGGGAGACCATTTCGATAGGCAGACATTGAGGTCAACAACACCCATGTACCAGTTTGTCGGAAAGACTCGAGGAGGCCGTGATCAAATACGAACAGACAGTCGAACGCGACGAGGTGAACTGTTAGAACGGTTGGTCAGCGGTCGATTATGAATATCCAAATATAACGATGTTCGAAGGCAAATGTGGAGCAACCGAAGTGGTCAAATAGCAGTTAGAAGTAACGAATCGAATTTCAAGACATCAATAACAAGAATTTATGCATCAGATTTCGGATCGAACGGTCATGAGTGGATTGACGTTCGTCACCTCATCATGTAACCCCTACATACTGAAGATATCACGTCGTTTGGTAATGAAATGTTTGTAATCTAAATACCAAGCTTATCGAACAACTGAACACCTGAACCGTCAACATGAGATATAAAATCCACCACTGGTCTCAAAAGTCACGACGAAGATCGAGTTTGATTAACGTCTGAATCACGCACTCGCGCGGGTGAGAGGGAGGGCTTATCGATTGCAGGTATTGTTCATTCAGAACAGCTGGATCAGCCAACGATACAGTGTCAACACGTGACACGTAAAGCAGACTGTTGATCACGAGGACCATGGTTCGTTTTACATCTGTACGAACTACGCAATCTGGGATCCTTGTGATTCGGACTTACAAATGCTGCTTGTCATGTTGGATGAAACCTCATGATAACTCGAATCACTGATAGACACCATTCGGTAGTGTGCTTCTGCCCAAATAATTACCTGGTGCGATATTTCGGTTATGAACGTTTTTTGCAACTGCTGCGACCAGAGGTATCCGGTGCCACGGTTTTATTTTATTAGGCTAAAGTCTGAGAGTGCTTTTTTGTTCCGTCTTCAGTGTTTCATACTCATATGTCAAAGTAGTTCCGAAATCTGACTTTTACTGATCTTTTCCTCAGCAGACAACTATTCGTTGAATTCGGATATGTGGACCTTGGACGTCATCACTGGTGCATTAAAATTGTTTTTTCGGGAACTCAAAGAACCTTTGTTCACTTTCGATACGTACCCAAAGATCGTCAAGCTGTTCAGTGAGTCTCACACTGAAATAAACTTTCCAAGTGTCTGCTAAAATTCTGAGGTGTTTATGCGCGGGATAGATGAACTTTCCTTCTGTAAATTCAATAGGGGTCTCAGTTACGGTTTTCAGATCACGTGATTCCATGTTTTATCTCCGTTTTCGAGGAATTTAGTTTGACACACCTGATCGTTCACGTTAATTGGTTTTCTCATTTTGGTGTCTCTTTCTGTTCTTCGTTTCCACATCGTGGAAGCTGCACGTTCATTTTTCAACTGGCTGTTCTTGATAAATATCTAAAAATTGATGTTTTAATAAGAATCAAAACGTTTTTTTGTAGTTAACTTTCACATTTCACCCATTAGCAGAGATGTATTAGTTGTTGTTTAGAAGATAATATATTAACTAATCCGTTTTCGGATGCATCTTCGAGATCATTTGTCCATCACTGATTCGAATGCCGCGTGTTAGATAGCTGCAGGCAAATGAAGAAGCTATAAGCGCATTACGTTTGTTTCATGTTTGATCTTCAAGCACGCGTGGCTCACTTCTGCTCCGGATCGGTCTATCTATTTCCGTTTCAGCATCGAATAAATCCGATGATGAATTGCTTGGACCCATGCACGAACTGATCCAATCAATGCCGAATCCTCACATTGCCACTGCCAGGGTGCTTTTTCATCATTTATGCAGGTACGTTAGCCGAACTTGTCCAGTGATGCTGTGATTTCCTCTTTGAACAGGCACATAATTTCATTTGACTAGTGTTGGGCCGAGCAATCAGACAGTTTTTCGATTGAAAATTAATCCATGTTCTCTCGGTTTTTAGTTCTAATGTGACCGTAATCGTGGTGATCCAGGTCTATCTTAGTCACGGTTGTGATTGCTGTTTGAGATATATCGGTCGCTTTTGTACCTAACTTATCTCAACGCCAAGATTACTCTATAAATTTCGTCATCCACATGTTCTGTTTTTTTGTTCACACGGCCTCGTAAACTCATTTTTGTTACCATTCGAGTTGCTTTACCACAAATACATTTGATAGTATGTTAAAAACTAACACACCGCATTGGTGCTGTTTGCCCAGTGAACCAATGCGGTATCATATTCACATAGACAGTTAAGCCAACCCCATTCAGAAAAATGTACTAGACTTGAGTGTTTCTCACAGGCTTTCAGTTTTGGTAATTCAGTTGTACTTCTGAGGCTGGTGGAACGGCGGTCAATAGAGTTGCCTGATAATAACGTGAATAGCAGATCAAATCTCGATCGTTATATGGGTGTAAACAACTGTTGAGCTTTATCAGTAGTGAAACCTGATCTTCTCTCTCTTTCGAAAGGAATTGATTTGAAAACTTGTCTGAATATGAAATCTCTGTTTAGATACTGACAATTTTCCAGTTGTATGAGCTGAACATTTGACCACTTATCAATATCTTATTTGTAATGTTTACTTAGGCTCTTTATCAGTTTCAGCTATCTGTCTATTTGCTTTTCATATTCCGAATCTCCAATCTACAGAGTGCTTGAATACTCCGAACTCAACCAAATGCATTCACACAAATTGGCCATTATATTCGGGCTCAGCTTGGTGCGTTCTGAGAACGATTGCGATCATCTGGGCACGTTGACTTCCGTACAGGCTCCATGCGTGGACTTTTGCTTGCAGCATACGGTGGAGTTGTTTGGTCCCTTGATTCCACCACCCGTTGTTGTATGATGTTCGAAAGACACTGTGAAGCTAAACGCAATTTTGCATAGTTGTTCACTCTGGTCTGCGTCCGTGTACACACATCACTGTTGTTACACACTTTTGCCTCACATGTGGTCGAACGAATGTTGGCGTTGTGCTGTGAATTTACATTCCAATCGTAAACAGAACACTGTGACTTTTATTGTATATCTTTATCATTTGATTTCATTGCTGACGGGATCTCAGACGCACATTTATAAAATTTTTAGTCTTTCTGTCTTTTTTGTATCGCTCCATTTCTTGCCTCATCTCCTTCCATCGACACGAATCCTTGTCAATCTTGCCGAGGACTTCGTGCCACGGCTTTGTTGATGCTAGTGCCTTGATTTGTTTTGTGCTAACGGTTTGTTTGGATTTTTTAAAAACGTATTCCTGCCTCTGGTTGTTGTGTGCTCTTCTGTCGTAACAGTCGGTTTTTGTCTGTATTGATCCGTTTTCATTTTACTGGTCAGTCAGACAAGAGCCATAGTAGGACTCACGATGATCCGCACCCGGCGGTTTTTCGAGAGAGGACTCTGGCAAGAAGCACGAGTATTAGTACAGTACGCTAATTGTACCAGATGTAACATGTACTTCGCTTGCTATTCATAGATAATGGAACTATTTGCCGCTATTTGCTTACTGTTTTGGTGGCCATTAAACGTTCATGATATTTATAAATTGGTCAATAGGATGCGGTTAATTGTGCGTAGTTTTGGCACCTGAAAAACCGTGTGCTGCATTCGTGACTATTGATGTCTCGAACCTCTATCCCGTTCAAACATTCTACACTTGAAATGATTGCACAGTATTCATGAAATGCGATAAAACACGATAAGAGGATAGAGTACACAAATATCAAGTCTACCAGTTACACTTGCACTAGTCCCAACCTCCGATGAAACCGGCAAAATGTAGCCGACTTCGAAAGTCACTTGAAAGCGGGAAAATATTTAAACGAACCTGAAATCTGTAGCTCATGAATGGCATGGTAGATGCTGAATCTAGCTTCAGACTCGTGTTCTTAATATGAGGTAATTTTTCTGTATGTAAATACCTATGAGTGATATGTACAGCAATTTTATTCAAAAACGATCGATCTGACGTGCTGTTTTCCGTCGCGTTTATTTGCCAGTTAATGAGTTTGTTGCACGCATCTCATTCTAACTAGGCTTACTGGCAAAACATATTGTTGAAGTGGTGTGACGACCTGCGCATTTCGATGACCGATTGAGCTAATCTAGACGGTGTGACCACCACACCGACAGAGTCACCTATCAGGCAGGCCAATAGGTAAAGGTCTGACAAACCAGTCTTCAGGTTGGGGTTTGGAAGAAGGTTGGCATCTTTTTCCGAAAAATGTGCCAGTTCTGGCACATTGCCACACACTCGCTGCCTTGCGGTATAGGCTTTTGAGCCAAAGGCTTTGGTTGAGAACCCTAATCGTTCTCCTGTCTAGGCCTGGGCGCCCTGGCAGTATCTCAGCCCACACACAACCATGAATAGTCACAACATAAGTAATTCCATACTGCATCGGCCGTCTCGAAGTATA
>JTDE01003549.1:63622-82777 GCA_014338405.1 Paragonimus skrjabini miyazakii
CTTGTGCCATCCGCGTTCTTGGATCACAACAATAGACCCACCTACGACAAGCAAGCTCTTTGATTAGTTGATATTTTGTTCAGCGAACACGTTGGTGAAGTCTACGTGACGCCCACACGATCCTGGTCGCAGACGTTTACGGCCTGGTTTCTTGCGGTCGCTTCGATATGTGCGACGACATGTTATGGTACCTTGGCGCGGGGAGCAGACGTGTGTTCTGTGTTGATCCAGTGGACTATGCTCACTAGGACTTCATTCCTTGCAGGTTCAACCATGTCAGATAGGTCAAAGAGGAGCAGCCATACAGAAAAGCAGTTATGCTCATTGTGGATTATGCTAGTGAGCTGTGCTTTGATTCGTTTTGATGTTTGTTCTTACTTGGTGTGGATTGTATGCGTGAGATTTGTTTGTCTTCGCAATATTATTGGTCTTATATGAATGTGTTGACTTTATAGGCGGTTGAATCTCGAGCCTGTGGGTAGCTATTGGAATTTAGTTGTTGCTGGTGATCAGTGTTGTTGCATTTGTCACCCGTTGCCTTGTGGTGCAGGTTTTTCAGCCAAATGCTTTGGTTGAGGGCTCTAATCGCTCTCCTTCCAAGGTCCAGCGTTCTGGTAGTAACCCAAGCTCATAAAAACAATGATAACACAACATAAACCAAATAACACTGTATCAGCCGTCGAAAAGGACACACTGGGTCACTCTATCTGCTGTTCCTGGCAAGATGAATACAACCATCTGTGTGTAATATTTATCCGAAGACGTCACGGTTGTTACAGTTACCAATGCCCATTTCCTGTACGTACAAAGAACCACTTCATGTGTCCCAAGTCATTCAATGTCAAAATTCATGCTCAAACCTCGCTACCGAGTAATAGTGTGAGTAGTATAGTGCGATCGCCCGTCCCCACCAAAACAATGTTCACACACGCCTCGGCAACACGAAGTCCAACCTGAAACATGCGTGGGGAAGCATGATGCTGTCCGTTGGGACATGGAATGTGCGCGCGCCGGCTGCATTGATTCAGCACCATAGGACGGTCCAAACACCGCACCGCAATAGTCACGATTGAACTAAGCCGCTACGGCATCGATGTCACAACCTCGAGTGAGACCAGGCTTGCAGACCAAGGTAAGCTGCGAAAAGTAGATGCTGGGTACACCTTTTACTTCACAGTTTACGCGACAGACGGTACTCAGGGCATGGTGTCTGGTTCACAGTCTCTGACCGCATCAATGCTTTGATGACAGGCGAACCGCACGGCACCAGCCCTCGAATGTTGTCCATGCATCTGAAGCTCGGTCGAGGTAAGTCTGTTACATTTTTCAAAGTTTATGCCTCAACTAAGTATCGAATTGACGATACAGAGAACCAGTTCTATGATAAGCAGTTCCCCACAATACACACGACACTGGTGAGGGGCGAGTTGGGTATGACTCAGTGGTCCATGGTATTGATGCAGTTAATGAGAATGATGATCGTTTGCTTTGCCTATGTCCTACTCACGAGTTGGCTACCACAAACATCCAACTCCAGATCGATGCGAGTTGTACCACGAAGCGGACTCACTCACAAAACAATCATTACCATCTGCTTAATCATATGATTGTGCGACAGCTCGATATTCGCGAAGTGTATGTCACGCGGCTGATGTGCGGGGCTAAATGTAGCATAGCACAACTGATGGTGATCAGGCTACAAAAGTATGATTATGAGCGAGTCTACCAGTCCGGAGACAAACCGCACATCACAGATACTCTCTCCGTGCCTATGCACTCGGAGTTGCGAAGGATGATGCTGAGTTCCAGACCGTCGCTCAAATGGACTACAGGATGGTACTGATGGGCAGGAGGGTGGAGCTCCAGGATGCGACAGAAAAGGATCAATTACTTAAAAAGCTGACGTGATAAGAGATGACTGGCCACAGGATAAGAAGGATCTTCCCAAAAAACTGACAGTATTTTCCAAAGACCGTGATCGGTTTGTTCAAGAAGAGGGGACAATCTTCGCTGAAGAGAGGATTTCGAAATATTTGCACCAGAAGTTCTTTGAACGAATCCATTTAACACATGCTGGGGTGAACATCTGTGTTCGGAGAGCAAAAAAACGCTATTGGCCAGGTATGTCCTGGAAGATAAAGGAGTACATACCGAAGTGTGAAGTTTGCAGGAATCACGACTCAAGTCAAATAGAGGAAACGATGCTGCTGAGAAAACTTTTAGAAAGACCCTGGCAACTAGTGACGGCCGATATATTCACACACACCAGGAAACAACACCCGTTTATGGAGGGCTATCTTTCGGACTATTTTGAAATTGACTGGTTAAGCGATACCATCAGAGATGTAGCCGTTGACAAACTGCGCGCTCAATTTTGTCCGCTATGGCATATCGGAGACATTATTCTCTGACAATGGACTTCAGTCTGTATGCGAGAAATTCAAGACGTTTACAGATAACTGAGCATGGAATAAGCAGTACGCCCCATAGTTGGTCAAACGGAAGACCAAAGCTGCAGGGGAAGCTGCTAAACAATGGCTACAGATTGTTCTATAGTGAGAGAAAGACCCGTACGCTGCTACCAGAAAGACGAGATATGCCGAATTAGATAATCTGATACAGTGCGACGCAGAGACATTTGGGTGAAAGACGCAGACAAAATTGCCGGTGGCATCTGAACTGTTGCGCTGTGACAAATTAAACGGGTCAGATGTTCAGGAGAACCTACAACGACGTAAAATGTAACAACAAGTATACTATGGTCGTGGGGTTCGGAAACTTACATATCATGAGTCAGGAGTGGGTTCAGTGTGTTCCTGATAACTCGAGACAGTAGACACGTGCTGTGGTGATCAATGATCATGAACATAGGTCAGACGATGTTGACGTGATCGGGGTGATGAAAAGAAGAAATCGTGTACACTTGAGAGAACAGATTACACCGAAAAAGGAGACCCGTGGTGCAAGCAATGAGGAGCCACCAAGAACGATAAGTGTGCAGCTTCATCAAAATAGGAATGGACATAATGAAATTGAACTGGAGTGGTTTCCCGATTGTAGAAGGTGCAGCCAATCAGAGTTCGCGCAGACGGAATTATGGTCGACCGGTGCCAACCAATCAGAGATGGCGACCAGCTGTTGCACCGAATTTATTTGTAAGATGTGGAGATTAAAACAAGTTGATTGAATGCATATCGTACCTAAACAACTGGATCACTCGGTGCAAGATGGCAGAACGTAGCGGCGGACTGGCCAATGGTAACGGAGGAACGCTTGTTGCCCAAAAACTATCTTAAATACTGTTGTTCCTCTATAAAATGGGTGCTGTTTTCCCGATATATTAGGGATGCTTATTACCGCTCCGACTGCTGTTGTTTTGGTTTTCCCGATTTTGTAGTCCAGCATGTGACAACGAAGACTGCTTCTCAACGTGTAGCTTCCGGTCATCTGAAAGATATTCCTGTAACCATTATCCCCGAGGGTATGTGGAAACAGCTCAAGGAACAGATCACGACAACAACCACTGAGACGATGGGCATCGAGCAGCAAAAACGTCCAAACTGGTACGACGACAACAATATGGCTATCTGCAACTCGGTATCAGAGAAGAATGCAGAATCTGCCGCCTCCACAATGGACCAGGATAACGAAACGAAAAAGAAACGCCGGAGTATTCGCTGTCAACTCGCCGAACGGCTTCTTCGAATCAACGACGACTGGTGGAGGAAGTAAGATGCGCGGATGCAAAGATACGCCGGTCACAAACGTTACAAGGATGTCTACGGTTCGCTTCAACCAATTTTTGTTCAATTCATCCAGTCTGCCAAAGTATTGGTTGACTTGAATACCCGCTTTCTATGCATCTAGTCAGAGGACATCGTGAAAATTCGGCGGAAACACCCTGGTAGCTTACTAAACCGCTCTGTTACCACTGATTGGGTGATCGTGAACAACACGTCACCACCACCTGTCAAAGTTTCACTAGTTCTCATCCCGGATATGACAGAGGTTCAGTGATAAGACAATTGTGCAATGGAAAGTCTGCAAAGTGGGAAAGAAATACTGAAGAATGGCGGACCATTCTTGGAACTACCTTTGCTCCAGCTGGTATACTCCATCTAGGAGCAGGAAGAAATACCACAAGATTTCAAGGATGTCCTGATCGTACCTCTGTTCAAAGGTAGAGGTAACAAGTAATGCCCGGAAACCTGTCAGGGCATTAATCTGCTACACTGCACTGAAAAGATGCTTACAAGAATCTTGCTGAATCGGACCAATGAAGACGGTTTGGAGGCCAATGTTCTTGAACAGCAAAATGGATTTCGGGCGAGTCACAGCATCATCGACGTAGTGTTTGCTGCCTGACAAATTCAGGAGAAGTGCAGGAATCCAATCAACCACATATAACCTCTTCCTGAATTTTATCAAGGCCTTTGTTTCCATGAGCTGTGAGAAGTTTTGGATAGTGTTTGGTAAGTTTGGATGTTTAGCTAAGTTCGTCAATTTAATTGGAATGTTGCATGTGGGCATGAAGGCAAAGGTAAAATCGTGTGAATCGGCCTCCGTTTGGCTGCTCGCTTTCAGCCTGTCTGACATACTTGTACCTAAAGGTATCGAAGTCCTAATCACTATTGCTAGCCGGACTGATGCAGTGTACAAACCTGACCGTTACATCAGAATAGGTCGAGATTCAAAAGTCAACGACAACCTTCGCTTTCAATAAACGGTTGTGGTAAGATCTTTCGACCTGGCCTGCAATTGCTAACCATACATACACCTATTAACGTGTTCACGCTAAATTTTACTCTGGGTCATTTTTTTCCAAACAGAGTTGAGTTCGCCGTTCCGCTATAAATTGCTGGTACTGGTAATACTATAATTCACATTTCGTTTTGCGGATTCTTTGTTGTTGTGATAATCTGTAATCTTTGTTCAATATAGAAAAACCCGGCTTCATATGTAATGCCTTCTAGATGGTTTGAATCGGATTCATTCTACACTAACACCACGCGGAATGTACCAGTGTAGTTAAACCTTAGACAGTGCACGTGTGAATCGTGCTCGGCTGTGCATATGTCCGCCCCCAAACGGAACGATACAGGCACGCCATTCATACTTCATGTACCCATGTTTTGCGACGTTGTTCGAACGACCTAACGGACCTTCGAACTACGACAGACTCATCTGCTTTGAGGCCCATCGTTCATTCTGACCAAGTACGATGGCTATCGGTTCATTGTTCTTCGCATACCGTGCTGTCAGACTGGCCATGCAAGAATAGTGCACACAGCAGTTCAGAGAACAGCGTATTAGAGCCACACCGTCACCGAGAATAGAGGTATATCCCAGGGGACCGCTCCAACAGAGTTGTTGTACATACTAATTGGCTTCACACACAATGTGCTCAAATGAGTCGTACACATAGCAAGCGCTGTTCTTTCAGCGTAAGCTCGCTTAGACGACACCAAAACATGTAAGGAATATGTTTCTAGCCACAGCATTTCTACCAGGGTTAGAGGAAGGTATATTTTGTAAAGGATTTTGGGGCTAAAGGAAGATCCTATGTGCGTAGATTAAGTCTTTCTTTACAAGGCAATAGTGCATTAAGAAATATTCCAGGTTACACGACCCATCTAAACAAGGAAGCGAAAGAAGGCTTGTAACTTACTTCGTGACTCTTCATTGTGTCTTCTTGAGGAGAAGGACCATTACAATATATAAACGGCAATCTTGGACAATTGGCTAAAGATGAAGTCACACCAGCGAGTTGAACATGATAGAACAACAAACTGAGTTCAATAATTCAAACAGCCCACTGAGTAACCTAAACATCGAGACCGCATTCTTGAAGACTGACGCACAATTGGGAGGCGGGCTAGAGTCACTGAAATCAATCGGTGTCACACCGGTTGTTTGTCCCCAACGGTGTATAACACCTAATTCATTCTGCATCATCCTGGTTACCGTCACACTATGCGCAAATTTCAGTGAACAATAGCAACAAAGAACTGACAAACGCAAGCAAAATGAAAGTGGTGGTCCTAGTATGAAACCACGTGGCACAACGAGAAGCGCATGGAAAATGTCAGAAAACACCGTTGACTCCGACATTTCAGAGGTAATCACTAAGTCACAGGGTGCTACCAATACCATACTTATGGGACCTTGCGTATTGAATACTACTATGATGAGGGCTTCGGAAAGAAACAGAAAAACATTAACTAGTACACCCGCTTTTGTTTACTTTTCCTGAGCAGCGAGTAAGTCGATAGCGCATGAAGACCTATCAAAATCTAGGTTGACCGTCAGACGGTGTTCATCAATCAAGTTCCCCATGGCCCTTGAGATAACCGATAGTAATGGGAACGACTGGTAGTTAACGGATTCATTGAGATTACTTCATTCGAAAACGGATGACACTGTATGTAGATCAGACTGTGAAAAGCTTGTCTCTTCGTAGAAAATGTTCCACATAAGGGTCCCTCCAACTCCGTACATTTTTTGGTACTGGAAGGGAGATAGGAGCAATAACCAGAGATACTGTCACATAGAAAATCGCTTGATAAAGGCTCTCCGAGAGGGTCGAAACGTTGCGAAACCGATAACTCTTTTGGTTTTTAACTCGTTGTGGCTTAACCAAGGAATTACCTAATACTGTCACACAGTAATCATAGTTTTCTGAAAACCAGATAGTGTAAATGTGTCAGGGACGCCTAGGTTGCAGGATACATAGGTGCTAGCTATCAAGAACACTAACAGTAACCCTACTTGAGATGGTTATCCCACTCGCATGGTGCAAGTGAAAGGTTACAGGATGATCGTAGTTGTGGATGGACAGAACAAGTTTGAATTAGCACTGTGTTTTAGTCAGGTCCAGCTGCTACTGAGATTCAGTTTCGTACAGGCATTGTTGACTGGTTACGAACCAAATAATACGCGCTTCACTCTTTGGCTAATACATCCCAAGCTGATTCCTGTACTGTTAATAAACACTCCGTGCAACACCATAGGATCCTCTCAACCCTGTTCGTTCAGGATGTCTACTCAAAACGCATTCATCAGCAAGTATTGTCATCGTGCTCGCAGTGACTTGCTAATGACCATCGAGAGACAGACAGATTCTGGTGACAGGCCAACAGATTGCTAAGCTCTCGGGTCAGGGATAACCAATCTGTTTTGTGAAAATTCTTTACATGACAGAGAGTATCTGTACGCCGCCTACTGATTCGAATATGATGAGTCCATGATCACTGTGGGCAACAGGAGCATTGATTTGTAAGTCAGTACTCATATTTTTCATTGGTTCCAATGTAAGCTAGTCGAGAAAGTTTCTGCAAAGCTCCTCATTACGTGCGTCCTGATATTTTCGGTTAAGTAATCATTCATAACTGCGCCGCAAAACACACAAGCAGACAACCTAACTTGAGCTTAAATCTCTATCTTTGAAAACAAGTTCAGGGAAATCAGTCACTCACGAGTAGAGTGGGAGAATATTGCGGAAGTAAACAAACATTAACCAATGAAGCCGTCAGAAGTCGCACCAACCAGCCAGATGAACAGACGACTGGAACGCACAGTACGCCTCGCGGTTTTATCAGAACGTGGAGTACTCGAGTCATAAATAGCAGACAACAAGAGACTACACAATGAGCTTTAATAAATTGGTCATCGTGAAAGAAGGGTCGTACTTAATCTATTTCGTCCTCAACAACTTTCACGCAGCAGGTTTGTTATGTCGAATGCACTGAATATCCTTCAGAACTTCTCCATTTTTCACAGACAGTATTAATATATTATGGATACTTACTAGAAGTTCCAACAGATAACCCTCGTCAACGGGGTTTAATTTCAATGGCCTGAAACACTGAATTTTCCGTTCTAGGGAAATGATCAGTGAACGATCCTCACTTATCTGGGTAAGAGTGGACATCAGATGACCAAGCCCTTCGAGTCATCCGGACGTCAAAGGTCATCTGAATGAGAACACTATAACGCCGAGGGTATTCGAATCAAGCTTATTTAATCGGCAATATGTTATCAAAAGCGGTATGTCCGAGCGTTGCGCCTAGCTTGGCTTCGAATCGACCGAGTCAGTAGCTGATCCACACGTCTCAACCAATTAACGAGCTTGACGTGCCCCGCCAATAGCCATTAGCAAATGGATGACTGGCAAACTGGACTTTCTGTATTAATTCTGATCGGTATCTCGATCTGTCAGCCATCCAAACAGTTGCATCAGCGTGAATATGACTGATCGAAAACAAAGGTAGTCCATAATTCTATAATCAAATTAACCGCACTCGACTACCCGTGTGATCATTTCGTCGCTTTCGCTTTAGACGATGGATGTACTTCGTTCGTTAACTCAAGTGTCATCATCAAGTGTAGGGTTATAGTGAATGAACGGCGCGTCTGAAGTTCTTTGTAACTCTTGAAGATTCGACCTGGTTCTTCTCGAGGTCATCGTGTGTGATTTCTGATACCACCCGAAAGCTGGTAGTGGATGACAGATCAACTCAATACAGCATGTTCAAAACTGCCAGGCCGTTGTTCCATCACCCGAACCATAATGTTAACCCTATTACCACACTTCCAATGCATCCGTTCGCGCATGATCTGCGACTAACCACATCTTGACAAGTACGCATCCACGCGACATGTTGTATTAAATACTGCGACGTATTCCGACGTTGATAACCTTCGGTCTCACAGTTCGAGTGATAATGCGAATAAAGACAACTGTGTATTCGAGCAACGCCAGAAACGGCCAAAGATTCCAGTGCTATCAGCAATCCCAGTGTAGATATCACCAACACATTGCCCGGCTCATTGTTTGGCATACCTTTCGACCATGAACACTGCCACAACTACGTAGGTAGTGTTACGCAGTTGTGTATATCGAGGCAAATTACTAACAAACACTAGGTCGCAGGCCGAACAACAGACCGTTACTAGACGCTGCCACACGAGCCGAACGGTTTGTGGTGCTACTACAGGGGATACTCAATCTCAAGAATTGTACAGCTTAATCCAGTGAACGAAGTACAAGTTCACAACTATTCTCATATCAACTCATCCCCACGATGTACCACGCAAGCTTCCACTGTAACCTCAGGATTTTGGTAGATGCATTTTGTTATTCAAATACAACTGGCACATTACTGCTCAAATGTCACACATGTGCCGTTACTGGCGTTACTCGCCTTCTGTTTATAAGTAGCTTTTACATGTGTAGGCCTAACTAGACATTATGCGTCAAGTCACATGTACAAATGTGTCTGTTGGAATGGATGCCAAATGGATAAGTCTAGCTGGCCTGGTTATATCAGTCACTTGAAGGTTAGATAGATCAGCGCTCGAGGCTATGAACTGGTATTTAAATCATGAATTGCTTTATCATAGTTGTCTGCAGTGTCGACAAAACGAACATAGTGGGCAAAGACAGACATGTATTCTATCCTGACTAACAGGTTAGTAACCCAACAAAGTCCTATGCCCAGAGGGATTTCGATAGAAAAGCCAGAACTGTCGTGAATGAATTGTTCTGGCACCAAGATTTGTTCAAGCTCACATTGTCACTGAGAGATACACGGAGCAACCTTCGAAGGTTGCCGTATTTTGAGTCGGTGTTCCGAAGAAATCGACAGGGAAGTGTAATGCAAACAGTGAGGAACCAAATTTTCAAAATTGGTAACAAGTACAGTCGTGGTAAACTGCTTGCATACTGGTTGGGCTCGATTCGCTCCTGAGGTGACTGAACACGATAACTGATTGAGTACATTCTATGATTCGTTTGGTCCTAACTGTCTTGGATGTAACTGTTTATTTATTGACATCTGAAACAATGTCTCCTACCAGAGGACTGGTCACACTTTCTTACTGGAACAACACAAGTTTACCTTTGCTCCTAGGGAGGTTGCTCCGTATCCATTAGACGGTTGACAATACACGGGTAACATACATTGTCTAGTGGAAATTTGAATTACTAGGTTATCAGCATTTTAATAGGGTAAACTTAAAGCGTTTGATGTAATCTAAGAAAGCATGTCACCTTAATACTTACGTAAAAAGCGAGCAGTAAACAATGACAACAATTAAATGGGAAAGAATTGTTAATCGTGCAAGTTACCAGCGTGCACACGAAGAAAGCACACGGCGAACGAATTGTTAGTGATCTCTGTCAAACGTAGTTTATTCGACAGGGGCAGCCAATTTGTCAATATACTTAGGGAAGCCGCAAACTTAACCCCATGAAACTGCTGTTAAAGTGATTAGTCCGGAGCGTAGGCCGAGTGTCTCAAATCTAAATCCGTTTTGTCAATCATCGACCACAAACATCATTTTTGGGGACCCTTAACTATATACCGTAAATGTCCCCTATACCTTTCCGTTATTTTTCACATCCCCACTATCGAGACAGCGTGACATCCATCGTCTAACTATGTAAACTTATAAACATGGGCAATACATCATCCGAAGGGCGACAACTTTCCGTTTCCGTCCACGCAATGTGTGCCTATTTATCAGACTGAGCCAGTCAACCGTGCCCATAAATGAATATTGCTGATGTTGGAGCACCCAGAGTGGATCACCTGATAGATTGTTACTCGATTTTGCGTTGAACGGTGGAGCTGAAACTCAAAATAGGTCGACGCTATCCTAAAAGACGAACGCTCAAAAATGGCAAGCCTGAAGACAGTGTTCGAATCAAATTAGCTACCTGGAAAGAAAGCAGTGAACTTGAAGCTTGGTGACAGCTCGCCAATTCAGTTTTCATGAGCGAAGTTATGAATGCAAATAATGAAGACAACTGTCTGCAATTGACGTCGGGGCACCGAGTGCGTTATGAGCGACAGATTGTTGCTGAACTCTATACCGATCCAAAGTTAAATGAAGAAAGTAAAAAATCGTACATATGAGGACAAAAAACTGTGATCCAAATCAGTGTGTGCTTGGAACTGATTGGGCAACGGTAATCTCAAACTCATTGTCAGTGCCGATGGGGATGGGGGTATTTTTGAGACAGTGATACACCAAAGTTGCTTCATGTTATGCCTTATTGTTTAAATCTGCACCCAACTGTTGTGCTGTGGAACGTAACCTGATATTAAACGAGGAATGTCAGGAGATGCACACTTAAGGGAAGAAAGTTGTGACCACAGTGTTTACTGTCAAAAATGAAGTGGACAATATCAGTATTGGTGACCTACTACATTCCAGTGATGGGATGGGTGACTTTTGGCTCGCGGTGCAAACAGCAGCATGTGGGGCCAACAAATGGTTACACTGAGACAGATTGTGTAAACTATGCACCAACAAAAAGTGGACTTATAAGATCCTAGACAAAAAACAGTGGTATATACCACATTCAACAAGAAGCGTTTCACATAAAGATACACCGTTAGCAAGTCAGTGTTTCACAAGACTGGGGCTCATAAATCGGAACGATCAACGACCGTTAAATCATGAACACTGTTTCATACAGTGGATACATTGCAGATTAAGATCCGAAGAAAACGAGTGTACACATTATACATAAATGCGCGCAATCGCTCCAAACACTGTTATGGGCCATAGAATTGATATCAGAGTCGCTTCAAGGCTTTTTTTGTGGCCGATATGTGCCGTTGGCCAGTTGGCTTTTTAGGTGACGGTCCGTTGGCATCCCGCAAGCTGAAAGTGCACAAATGCGATGAAATCAGTTGTAGTCTGACTGGCTGAAGAGGATTTGAGAACAATGACTAATGTGAAGCAAACAATCAATCACGGCCATCACGTATTGTACGCCATGGTGTTATTACTATTATTATGGCAAACCAGCCCAAGGAATGACTAAGGTTATGAAACAGTAGCAGCCACTAAAAACTGGTCAAGGGAAAGTAAAAAACACGCAAAACAAAAACTTATTTCATCAGTTTCACAGTGCATGCGATATTTTTTCCCGAAAAGATTTATGTTTAATGATGGCTAAAGCTCATAGAAAAATGAGTAACATTCCGTAGACCAAAGCATACATCATGGAAACTGTGATTGAAAATGTCGTAGATTTTGTCAGCAGACTATAAGATGACGTAAATATATTAACATAACCGTATGAAATAACTAGACAAAAACGGAAAAAACATGGACCCAACCACCTAACAGATACATATCCGTCACTGACTGCGATACTGTCATGTTCGGGTGATTCAAAAGAACAATGCGAATGAGCACAGACTCTCCAACCTAGCAGATGACAGTTCCAAATCTTGTCCAAAAGGCATTTACCGACTGTGACCACGTCGTCGCCTGACCAATAAGCGATTTCTTCAAACTATCAACTGCTGTCTATGATGATGATGAACAGCCGCACTGAATAGTACACGATAAAGTAAAGGCTCCGCAGACACAGAGTAGATGACGCAGCTGAAACAGATCATTTCTGATTATTGGGAATAGTAGTGGTTTTCGCACCTAGGGTTGATTGCTGAGGTGACACTATCAGCGCGCAGGTGATTGAGCATAAAGATAGGTGAAGGTTGATGCAGGCCTGCCCTTATATGCCAGAGTGGGTTGACCTTATGACATGAATTATGGTTGGTTGCGTTCTATTGTTTTGAAATGTGGCCTAATTACCACTGGTTATTTCAAGCTGCGCTTGAACTTTGGCCTGAAACCCGATTGGTCCTAAAGCTTCTGACTCAGAGTTTGATTGGTACTTCCTGATGCTGTTGGGTTTTAATTTGGAACCTGAGCGGTTGGTTTCGTCCCCTGCTTGGGTAGGTCACGTCTTCGTTTCTGGACTTCGATCTGATTGGCTACCCATTGTTTAGGCCTGATAATCGGCTGCATCCGTTCAAGTTGTTTCGTTCGGATGTGTTGCCAACTGGGTGTGGCGGCGTTTACATCTTCTTAAGTCTTTTGTTTGCACTGGTTCGTAGATTTTGTTCAGCTGAATGTGAATGTTTATTGAATCGGCTGACCAGTACCATGCTTCGGTAAATTCTCTTGTCTGGTGTTTGCTAAGGATTTCTGAGGTGCTCAGACAGTGTCCGTCCGATTGGATCCTCCTAAAGAAAGATCAGAGAAGACTGACTGTGTCTTTTAATGGTCAATCCGTGTTCATGTATGTGCTGATGACTGTCGTCCGGTTTGGTCGTCGTGATACCGTCCACAGTCATTGCATTAGATTTCATGTGCAACGCTTTTTATCGCTGGGTTTGAATTGGTCCTTTGGTTTTTATAGTATTGATCGTAATGCTGCCGTTGGTTTGTGCTCTAGGAAAAAGTCATATGATCACAGGAGTTTTGCAGTTATTTTTGATGTGGTTTTCGTGTATGGTAGAACAAATAGTTGTTCGTGGTTCCATAGCGTTTGAGTCGCTTTATTTCTTCAGAACTCTGCGGTATTGTAACATAATTCAGCTCTTCCAAACAAAGTTCGAAAGTAACTCCTTTTATAGCAGGCTGGGTGGTTGCTGTGAAAAACTGTGAGTTGGTCCGTATGTTTTTTTCTTTGGTAAACTGAAGTTTCCAGTACTCCATTAGGTTTACGGTTGATTAGTATGTTTAAGAAAGGCAGTTTGTTATCGTTTTCAATCTCCATGGTAAATAAAACATGTGGAATCTCATGGAAGTATGTTTAGCTACATACTTCAGAATCAATGATCAAATCTATAAGCATATTAAAAGAACTACAATGGGTTCGTTCATATCTGGATTAATCGACGAAACCGTCATACAGAGGCTAGAGAATATTGCGCTACCCAAGATCAAGCTGAAACAGTGGATATGAGGGCGGATAACCCGTTCGTAATCCTTGAACGCTAAATGATAGAAGATACACAGATCACTAAAGAACATTATCAACTATATTAAATTCACCATGGGAACTGGTACAATGTGATGAGCACTGAGCAGGCGTGCGCAAAACGTGTCCACCTTAACAGATGAAGTGGAACCCAGTTTGCGTAAAGCGACAAAGTCTGTCTCCAACACACCACGAAATCTCATCATTTGTTGATACCATTCACAGGTAAAGCTGCACAAACAACTGGGCACTGTACGGTAAGGTGTGGAGCGGAAAATAGCAAATATTTAAACGAACAGAAGCAGTAGCAACGACAATTTGATGTGTCCACTCAGTGAATAAGGATTGACTGTAACAGAGATGCAATAGCAACATAGCTGCCAAATTATAATATAAATGAAAACAAAACCAAGAGCTCTATGATAAAAACTGTTGAGTAGGCGTTTTTTAAAATTGTAATCCTACGTGTCTGTCGCAAAAGTAATGTCCAGCGTGAATAACAAAAGCCTAATGAACGGGAGTACACGTAGGGAGTGGGTTTGGATGATTGCCTGATATTAGTATGTGATATACAGTTAGCGAACACGTTGTGCAGATTATCAGACGAATCGGAGAGAGAACCGTTGGGAAATTCATCACGGCGTGACGGTCTTATACAAGAAACCATGATGTGTAGTAGATAGATGATTGAAAATCCAGTGTTCAACTTCGAGGCCGGAGTTGTGTGATGATACTATGATATGGTTAACGTAACTTGGTCAGTCAGTTTTCACTGACCAGAATAGAAGTTGATGTGCTCCCGAACATCCTCCTATAAAACGAGGTGTAAACCTTCTTCCGTTATCCGCTGCCACGGATGGCATCGCCCTCTTGTAGATAACACCCGTTGGTGAAAGTCTCTGAGAATCATAAAATCTTTTCTCTTGAATGACACCTAGAACACATTGAGCTCCCAGGTTCACTGAATCATTGGCAGCTTGCTTATCCCCTCTGTTCGTTCTATGTCGAGTCATTATGCCAACACATATATCATATACACAGTTGGAAGGTAGGTTACCAGAAAGTCAGGATCGGTAGACAGGCCCGATAAGTTCGTGATGTATCAGAATCTCCGTAGGTCAATAAAACTACTTTTTGTGAAATTAACAGATTCAAACGCAGATATTTAGTCGTGTTGCCCATGGGTGAGCAGAACGGGTAAGTATCAATGATAAACAATCACCAGTTCGGAAGACGCACTGAGATTTGGACGGCTGAGTAGTCTGTTGGTGGGAGTATATTTGAGAGCGCACTTCACGCTGAGTAATTTAATAAGAGAATAGCCGTTCGAATCTTCGTTGTTGGTCGGACTAATTATCGGACTAACAAGTATGAAACCTACTGTCTCAGATATACTGACATGTGGAAAATGCTGAAAAACAACAATAAAAATTCATTCACCGAAGGAAACTGTAGTGAGATATTGTTCAAATTTTCGAAACATCAGACAAAAACAACGCTAATTCCGATGTTATTTTAAATGTAAGTACTGATTTTTGATAAGGAATGATCCAATGTTGACGTAAATAAGTTTTGAGTATCATGTGAACAACGGTACTGCCACTGAACCAGATAAATAGTGATGAAACAGAAAATAGACATAGTCCACACATTTAGTCTTACATGCTCACTGAGTCCCCGACATCTGGATGAATTTTCGCATTAATGGTACTTCTACCTTCGGAAAGTAGTCTCTCCACCGGTTTGACGTCACGAAGATGGTTGCAAGCGTGTATATCAGTATACAACTGAGCTTGAGAGACATACTCATTGTAATCTTCCTGAAACAGTCTACCGGCTTCTTCGTTCAAAGCTGATTGTGGATTTGGGTTGACCAGCAAACATCGGATAACCTGTGAAGAGAAATATAGACTGCCGGCCAACAACAATCCATTTTACCAAGAGCACGTGCTTTACACCCAGGTCCGATTTCCAATCGGTTTTCAGCGTATTTACACAGATTTCCCCTGTTAACGGGGCCACGTTTGGATGGAAAATTTTCGTGAAGAAAAATCCCTTCGGGGGTTCTCTAGGGTACTTTTCTGATATAGCCAATTTGATATGAAATTTCCCTCCATCGTATGGAGTGCCCACGGGGCCATCAATAACTGCCTACAAAATAAAATTTTTATTGCAAATGCGCAATATTCCCGAACCTGAACGTCAGTAAGATCCTGTTCGTTTACAATAACTTTTACGCCATCAATGGATTCCTTGAGAATTTCGCGTATTTCTTTGCTGATTCGTTTCACTGCATGTGGATACAAGTTCTCCATTATGCACAATGTCCAGTATCGCTTTTAAAAGTAACAGCGACGCCTAATATAAACGAAAGGCTGTAAAATAAACAGTCAAATGAATGTTGTGGAAAATACCCGTTTTGCTTCATAAATGGAAAGAGGAAGAAGTTAATGCCACAGAATGGGGGAAAATTAGTAAGATCATGTGAAGGAAATGGGATGAGACACGCAAATTAAGTAGTAGAAAGGTGAAAAAAGCATCCTGTCAAAATAGCCAGTCACATTGCACAGTTTCCTCAATAAAATCACTGAGGACCACAACGTAGTCTGGGCCGCGTTAAGTGAACGCCAGTGGAAGCGTCCCGTGCCTGCGAAGCGAAGAATTGTTTATGAAGGTCAGTTGTGAAGCAAGCGAATCGACCCGACAAATGGGTAGCGGCGAACAATGAGCGAGTGTTATCAGATGGTAACAGACTCACGGTTGGTAGCCGGATCTCCTATAAAATGTCACATGAGCTCTCTGACGGCACTAAAACTTGACTCATCTTACCCTGCCACGAAAGGGCACATGGGGTCCCAAACGGTGTGTCGCCCTGGTCTCTATTAGCCACGGACGTATGAGCCAACATAATGATCACCAGCGCCAGGGGGTTTGAAAGATGTGCTGGGTGATTTCAATGGCTGAATCCCATTTGAAGGGTGCATGAATCATCGTCATCACCGGTCCTCGGCGCCAAATATCGCACCAACCAAGGTACGCCTCCCTTGGGAGTATTCGAAATATTGGACTGCTACCATCGTAACCTCATGAAAGGTGCACTGGGCATCTTGAGCGAACATACTGGAGTCGAAAATTTGGTCACCAACTTCAAATGGGTCACAAAATTTATGCCTTGCCCAGCCGCATTACGGACTGGAGTTTCTAATCAAGGGGTCCGGATGCGACCTCGTAATTCAACCTACTTCTTCAGTTTGGACAACCAAGAAGCATCCCCACCATAAAAAATAATAGGTTTATCAACAAATTCACAAGCAAGATACTTGTCTCACCTGCATCTCGCGGTAGAAGCCATAGCCACCAAAATGGCGAACTAAAAACATCACGACTGACACTTAGCAGACATGAACTAACCCCTCAGACAACTCAAACCTTCTACTTTCACAGTTCGAACACTCGTACGAATGAGTTGACAGGGAGCTCCTACAAACACACTGGATCCTCGCCACCGATATCTGCTGCTTTACTGAAGTGCGACTCCAAAACTCTGATGCGGTACCACACCTTAACTCCCCGCTAGCTAATTCACAATGTGCGTGTAATCTGCATTTGTCTGAAGACCGTGAAGCTCAAACCCCTGTTGAAATAGCTCCAAACGCGTAAGCAGACAAGAGATGGTAGAGAAGATCCTGGCTAACGACCGTCTTTGTGTTTGAAGTGAGTTAGGACGACGAGAAACTCCCGCCATAAACGTTATCTGTTCGTCACTACTGCATATGATCCCAGGGACTGCAGCCCATAAGCATTCAAAAACGAATATCACCGCCAGCACATTAACCTTTAGCCACTCTAAGACTAGCCGGAGAAAGACCGAAACTGAAGAGTAATCTAGGTGATCAGTACTGTCACGGAACTCCTCGAACCGATGACAGTGAACGTTTGTGGCAGTTTTCTGACTATAGGAAATATGCTTCTGATAAGCACTAAATAATGACGCTCTAGTGTCAAAATGCCATTTAGTGATATTGATTTCTGAGACAACCGTGGATATAGAATGAGCACACGGCTGTTAGCCGAGTTTGAAGAAAACTAGTTCATGTCTTTTCAAAAGTTCCGTTCAAAGTAAAAAAAAGTATCCATTTAGTTGAACCGAGTCCACCGAATGTGTTCGATACAAGCGGCATGAGTACATTACAACTCCCTTTTTCATCCTAAAGAAAGATGACGCTATAAAATTTACTAAAAATACCACACATCCTGATCACACATGGGCATGTAAATATTTTTAAACATCATGACAAGATTCCACAGGGCGGAAGCCATGGCTCAAGGGATTAAACAAACAGACACGAAAATAACCAAATAAAATTATGGGGATGATGACTACAAGAGCATAGGGAAGATGGTGACGCCTGATAGCCAAAGCCTCAGCGAATTGAAAAACACGTTGCCGGTGTTTTTGAAAAATCACAAATTGCGTCATGAACTTTGACAACGTGCTTTGATAGAGATGACGCTGGATGCCGTCCGCCGGCCTCTATACAAACCTCGATACCACAGAACAAATGTAGTTTGCCAAACAATGGAAACATCCACATTAAACTGGATACAGAGTAACTGTCCTCAAGGCTGCCATTCTTGAGAACACGGTGATGTGGTGGTTTTCTAAAGTTATGGTCACTAAGGCTACCAGGCGTCACATTGGGGTTGACTCATCACTCACTGTTGCAGAATTAGGTGTAAGTTCTGACGTCATCGTTTGCGTGCTACAAATTAATCAATTTCAGGGGAAAATAAATCCCTCCATTATACATCCTAAGAGAGATTGCGCTGTTCCCAGTAATTCGAACAAGATCTAGCCCACCATGATTGACAGTGTAAGCAACGTACACATAGCTCATTCACTGTCCAATACCATATGTTCGGCCGTGACACCAGCGAAACACTTCGCCACCCATTCGTTAATGCATTTACTCACCAAATGCTCATTGCGATAAGAAACAAACCGTGACAACGGTTTGATCGAAATTTTAGATTATAAGGGGTCAAGCGCCTACGAAGATATGCTTGTGTAATTGTTTTCATTGTTGTCGTTAGCACTCTCGACCATACAAAAGTCCGATGGCGCTACTACCAGAGGACAGATTAGCACATAATGAAGTGCCATTCGAAGTGGCAAAACCCCATTAATTTGACCCATCCTAAGTTCGATGATACTGTGATCACCAAAAACAGCAATACAACAATGGTTCGTGTTGAAGCTTAATTACCATAAAACCATGAAGAAAAGTTCAAGTCATGGGCAGGAATAAAAAGGAAAACTAAGGGACCTAACTACGAAAAGGAATATGTCTGCATTCGAAAATACA